>JBBPDH010123851.1:0-19742 GCA_037974565.1 Clupeocharax schoutedeni | reverse complement strand
AGAATAAACTACCTGCCAAAGTGGCTAGTGAGACTAAAGTTATTACCCGCCACAGCCGAATTTTACCCGCATTTGGCAGGTGGGTGGGTGCCAATGTCAAGCCATGCTATAGGTGTCTACAATTGTGCTATTTGAGCTTTTTTTTCACTTTTATCAAATTAAATTTACTTCAAGTAAATGTTCATATTTTCAGTGTGAAATTGAGGTAATTAACCACAACCAGCTAATAACTATCCAAACCCATCTCACTCAGTAACCAGTAATGCCCAACCACACAAGCGTACAACCTCTTGGCTGATTACCACAGTGCCTCAAAATTAGAGCACACTGGGAAAACCCACCTTTTGCAGGCCGTCTTACCTTTGACTCTTCGTCAATGTAGTGTGCATAAAGACACAGACAGCCTCACTGAGGTACATGAGTATTTTATAGAATCGTTAGTGAAGCAATGTTTTGATTAATTTCATCTGTAATATTAAATGGTAACACTAATTTTAAAAATATGTTCTTTAGCTGTAATCTCTGGACTGATTAATAGTGGAGGACTGAGGCTGTTTTTTTCAGAGGGAGGACTTTGTTGAGATATAGATCACATAATCTGAGACTGATTTTCTCTCTAACCCTGAAGAGCTCACACAGCAGAATCAGCAGCTTCTGAGGAATGCCCTGACTCTCTGACACACACACACACACACACACACACGCGCGCGCGCAAACACACACACACACGCAAACACACACACACACGCACACACACACGCAAACACACACACACACACACACACACACACACACACACACACAAATACACACAGTTTCAAGTGTGCGTGGTAGTCTGTGGAATACCAATAGTTTGTTGACTACAAAGATGTGACGGGTTATGGAATATAAGTTAAAGTGAAATGTTACCAACCATAATCCAGTACACACACACACACAAACACACCCCTGAGACTTTGGAACAATGCCAGAATTTTACAAAATAAATATAAATGAAACTTTAGTAAAGGGGAGAAAAAATCAAAATAAACACTGCAATAATGCAACCCGGGTATGCCCTGTCTGGGGAAAAAGATTACACTTTACTGATATCACACACAATAAGCGGTATAATAGGAGATTGTGACAACTAACGTTGAGGAGAAATAATACATATATGTTTTTTTATGTAATAAATACATAAAAAGAATAATTGATCATCGTGTTATATATACAGCTATTTTCTTTTTGACAATAGTGAGTAACTTGCATTGAAAGCACAGATTTTATGCCAGAAAATGTGGTATGAATTATTTTGAGATCAGAATGTGTATTGCATAATAACAGAATTAATTAGGTGATTAATTATGTATACATTATTGTACAATTTTAAATGAGTGTATAACTAACACCAGCCACTCTAGATTTCCAATCGTTTAAAATGACAGTAGCAGAGAGTTGAATAAGATGGAACAGTACTGGTCTGTCACGGATATAGGTCTGAAGGTGAAAGCTGCATTTGCATGTAAGTGTTGATGTGAGACCTTTCACAGCATGTTAGAGGCCAGCTGCTGCACTCAGATTGAATTAATGACTAGAATTCAGCCGTGTCTAATCTTGAATGAACATGTCTAGAGGTGAGAGGAGACACCCACTCAAATTAGAAAGGGCACATTGTGTTATTTCTCACCTTTCTGGTGCTATACATGAGGGTGAAGAAGGAGGTGGGAACAGAAAGACTAAACACATCCAAAGTATCATTACGCCTCATTCAGTGCTAAAGGGAGAGATTAGAATGCTTACTGACAGATGAAGATGAGGGTCTGTGTTGAAGATAATGAGAGAATCTTGCTCTTTTTAAAACAGCAGTCTTCAAGCATTGAAGTAAAAGCGTCCTATTTACTTAAATGGGTATATGAACGAATGGAGCTGGTCATGCTCTGAATAATGCATACCTCAGTAGAGAAGCAAAACAGAAGTTTTACAATTATGCAGCAACCATAGAGAGAGATATAAGAACTCTAATGGAATCACGGACAGTGATTTCTCCATGGAAATGTAGAGAGAGGGAGGCTTACCTTCAGAACCTGACTGACACACGGGCCCGTCATAAGAGCACCACTAAAATGTCATCTAAAATGTCCCTTTCGTGGAGTTTCTGTGCATTTGCATCAACAGTGGATGATTCATTTATCACAGGAAGCTTTGTTCCCTGATCACATGTCTTGCAAAACCAGAAATGGCATTGATGTTTTAAAATAAATGCTTATGTTTATTATATTAACATTGGTGTCATTTAAAAGTCAAAAATACATTTAAATTTCTAGTAAAATACATTTTTATTTCTAGTAACAAATGTCACGGCTTAGAGCCGTGCCCCGAGCAGGGTTTTGTTTCGTTCTGTTCCTCATGTTTCCCTGTAGTGTTGTACTCTTATTTTGACGGACGTCTTTGGTTTCCCGTCTGTGTCACCTGTCTTGTGTTTTGTAGTCCGTTTGTAGTCCTGTTGTATCACATGTGTTTCCCCTCACCTGTTCCCTGTTTGTTTCCCTCAGGTATATCTCGTTTTCCCTAGTCCTGTCTGAGTATTTAAGTTCTGCTTGTGTCTCCTCATGTTGTCGGTCATTGTCCTCACTTTTGTATGTGCTTGAGTCTAAATAAACCCCCCCGCAATGGATTCCTTCTATCCTGCCTGTTTCCTTCACCGAGGCAGATCGTGGTCCTGGGGATTTTGCCATCCCCTGGACTGCGACAACAAATAAGGGGAAAAAAACAAGTGGTGTAAGAAACCAATCACGTGTGTGTGTTTGTTTGTGTGTGTGGGGGGTGCTTCTGAATGTTTTAAGCAGCACAGACTGAGAGTCACTATGAATCCAGTAACTCAATTTAATTTCCAACTATAAATAGTTGTAGTTTATATATTATTATAATGCTAAAGTGTGTGTAAGCTGAGGACCTCCAAAAGCTTGAATATGTATGTTTAAGGCTTTAACCCTCTGAGGTCTAAGTTCCCACCAGTGGGAGTTTTTGACTTTTCCAAAACAATCATCTAAAGCTCTGTGAGTTTTTGTCCTAGAAACATATAAATAACATCACTAGAAACCTTGAAGACTCTAGTTTTCAAATATATATGTTTTAAAATAAAATATATCAATGGCACTTTGTGAATACAATAAAAAGAAGGCATGCGATTTTCTCTACGTGCATTCAGCTATTCAGATGTAAAACAGCAGTCTGAATAGTGGCGCCATTGGCTCATTGTGCAGCAGGGGGCGGTGAGTAACACTAGTAGCTTGTTGTGCTTTGGGGCAGGCGATGACAATGACATGGGCATTGACATGGGCATTGACATGGGGGAGAGAAACAACCATCTAGTGAATATTCAAGAGCAGAAAGAGCAGAGAAAATTTCTGAATGCTTTGCTTACCATTTTGTAGCCAACACATATGTTTACAAGGTTTACAAGGTTCAACTTTTAAAAGTGTACTTCAGACATTCCTCAGAGGCTGTTATAGAGAAAATCAGTCTCAGTGTTTTTTTACTTTGTTAGAAGACCTCTGAAAATATTTTTTGTCATGTCATGTTTACACAATAAATATATATATATATATATATATATATATATATATTCTTTTTTTCATTCACTTTATTCACATATAGCTGAGCCTTTCCAGAATATTTGTCACTTTGGCCATGGACGTCGTTAGGTCTATTTTTGGGGGACTGAAGCCACCCAAAGAGATCCCGAGCCACCCCTAAAAATATAGTAATTATTATACTTTTTAAATTATATTTTTAATTTTTATTTATTACTTATAATTATATACTTTTTTTATTATAACTTTTCATTATATATACATTAATTTCATATATCCCCGAGTGCAGATACGCACTTTACACATATAAACAAGACTATGAATTAAAATAATATATAACAGATATCATTATTTAATTAAAATGATGTACTGGCTGTTGAAGCTGCTGTAGGTAGAAGGCAGGCATTAGGACCCAGGCAGAAGTTACATGTCGCTGCTTGCGTACTCAATTCAACAGAACAATACTATGAGTAGGTGTCAATAATAGTTCATTGCTTAACTTTACTTGGTGAAGAGTTTTCAGCCGTCTATACACACTAAGTGAAAGTGATCTTTCGGTCATACATGAACACACCACTGCACACAGTGTGAACCACTAGGCTACCAGCTGCCCCAAGTTCCACTAATTCCTTCCTACAACCCTGGAAGGAACCCCCCCCCCTCCCCCCTTAAAAATGTAAATGGGTAGCAAATTGCCTGAAAGGCTTCAGACCTCAGAGGAATAAATATTAGAAAATAACAAGTAATGCAGTAACAGCGAAAATACCCTCAGGGTTGTAAAGGCTAGTGGACAAGCAAGGAGGGGAAAGAATAAAGAGACACTGTCAGTCATTACGCCGTGTTCAGTTTACATCTCAATGCCTTTATTAGTTTTTGCTAGCTCTCTGATCCAGTGGTTTGTGACCAAATGCAGTTACAATGAATCCAATTAGGCCTTCCTCCAGAAATAAAATCTTCAAAGGCGTACACCAAAAGATTCACCTCTATATCCCACCCATCCAGCCTTCAAAAAACACGCTGTGCCTTACACATTCATCACTTTCCAAAAGGCTTTTGTGTCAAGGTGGATGGAAGGTTTTGCTATGTCATTCCCACTGAATGACAGCCGAAGTATAAAAGTGGTTCAAGAAAAAAGAGAAGCATTCCCTAATCATTGTCTGCTGAATCAGGAATGAGGCTGTTTCTCCACCATAGGCACAGAATCCCCCAGCACGAACTCTTCACCTCAATTTGCTTCCAAATTAAATGTCAGAGGCTGGATAAAAGGTAAAAGTCCACAGATACCAATTTGGCTTTCATTCAAATTGGTTAATTTTTTTAAGGTACAGGAATATAAATTATAAATTTCATTTATTGAAGTTGAAATTAATACTAAGATAAAAGTGTCACACCATAGTGCAGATGTGTCATGTGACAGAAAAGTGTATGTTTTAGACGGACCACCTTTCTCCATGTGGGCAGGAGTGAAAATAGCACAACTGGATTTGTCTTCTCTGTGGGTTGGTAGGACGGCTTTCCCTCTCCCCTCACTCTGATACCAGCTGGTCCAGGCTACTTTTGGCTGACGTAACAGAACTGACTGCTAGCATTCTCCTCCAAGAGCTCCAATGATGTTGCATAGGCAGCAGTTTGAAGGGATGTGATGGCTGGCTTCAGATGAAGTGGGGTAGGCACAGGTTCACCTTCACCCTGCTGGTGGTGTCATGTGACTGATGGAGTCTAAACTAGTGGATGCAATTAGAGTGGCAATAACTTAAAACATTGACGGTATAAGTAAATTACTTCTGTTCTGATGGCCCTGCCGACATTGCGCCTTGTAAAAAAAAAAAGCAGTTATTGTTAAAACACTCTTTAACCACCTTTTCTGTGATCTGTAGCTGTTTGGTTGTATAACAGACAACACATTAAACACACTTTTGCTCTAGTTCAGCGCTGTATTGCAAATCCAGACAAAGGAAATGTCGGGCAGCCCGCTCCTACGCAAAAGCAGTCATTTACAGCTCTAATCAATCTACTACACTCTCCAAAATAAGCAGTAACTCAAAGTACAGCAGCTAAACTTAAATGCAGTATCTTTGTAATAAGACAAATATGCAAGTTGTAAAACATAATATTGTAAAGGCATTAAAAAAAAAACAAAATAGTTCCCAAATAATTAGTTATTCTAAATATGGCATATTCTAAATGTAACGAGCGGCTTTTTTGCTCGAGTGAGATTTCTGCACACGCGGTTTGAAAGGGGGTGGGTTTTGGCAGTTAGGAGGCGGGGCTTTGATAGTTTCTGCCTGCGAATCCTATTGGCCGATGGATCCTGGTCTTGTGACTAAAGAAAGTTCCAACAGTAAACCAAAGATGTTTGAGGAAGAGGAACGGCGACAGGAAGGTTAAACACAAGTTATAGTTTATCGACATTGTAGTAATAATAATTATTTCATAGATCTTACATGTCTAATAAGCACGCAATCAATGGTAAAGCGTGTCAACGTGCATATTTCTACTAGTGGCCCATTCCTTATGCTCCACCACAAGGCTAAAACAATCTTGGAGGGCAACTAATATCTCCATGGGCACACAAACATGACGGCAAAGTGCATAAAGGAGATTCCTGCCTATATGTAAATTCTATGAAATCTAAATCTATAGGTTCATTTGCCACATTTCCTATTTAGACAGGAGCCAAGAGGAAAAATATAGTTCGCATGCAATATTATCACAATCGCACCCGTGATTCTTAATTTTGTGCTCTTGAGTTTCACATTTGCACGCACGATTTTGAAATTTACACCAGCGATTTTTTTTTGCAGCAAGCCATTTTGCACGCTCTAGTTTTGGCCATAGTTTTTTGTTTTGCATTTTCCTTTGAGATCAAAAAATATATTTGTAATAGATTTAGCCTTTTGAGTGGTGTGGACTGGAGTGGGTGTAGCCTGACCGTGGAAATTACCACAGGTGAAGCTCTGGGTGTCATTTTGATTCAAGATACTTTATTTGTCACATGCAGTCATACAAGTACAACACACAGTGAAATCAGTGATCAGGGTTTGAAAGTCCATGGAAGATGGGACCAGCTCCGGATGTTCTACAGCTATGCGTGACTGCTCAGGCTCTCTTACATCCATGTCTGATGTTGGCCCTTACGAAAATTCGCTATGGTTTCCTATGGTTTTACTACAGTTTTTTGGGGCACCACAGTTTTACTGTGGTACCCCATGGTACTTTGGTACTACCCATAGTTTTATTATGGTTTATCCATAGCACTTCATGGTAGCTGTGGTTCTACCATAGTTTTCATATACATATACCACTTCATAGTTACCCAAAAAGCCATGGTTATTTAATCATAGTAACCATGGTTAATTTTCGTAAGGGGGAGCTGTCTCACAAACACTAAGGTCCACTATGCTGTGATAGCTCAAATGACCAACAACCTCCACAAGGTATAAATAAGCAAAAACAACATTCAGGCATTCGTTCTCAATTTGCAGCAAAAGCAAAAACGACAGGCTGGACTTCCAAGCCCACTCTGGTTTGAGCCACTTTGCACTGTGATTGGCCTTAGTACATCATAGTAGCACAGCATTGTCATGGATGTGGCCAATTTTTTTTTCAATATATGGCTGCATACTGCTTTGGAAGCCAATGAAATTGTCTAGTTTTTCCAGCAAGTGGCAAAAGAGTAGCATACAGCAGTAAACAGAATACAGCACATAGAAAGTCTTTTATTTTTGTCTACATGTTGTGCAATGCATTTTGCTAAGCAGTTGGCAAAACCTCTTGCATTTGTTGGAGCAGGCATGTCCATAATCACCATCACCTTCTTTGGATAAGGCTTTAACCCAGAAGATGACAGTGGACCATGGAATTGAGCCTCAGCAATGAACTATAGCATCTGTTGACTTAGTCACAGATTGACTTTCTTGCAGTGCATCATCAACAGATTTCTATCATGGTTCCTGACTGACTCTGCATCTGTTTAGCCACATCCACCAACTAAATTATCATCAGCAATGGGCTCAACATCGGCCAGTCCAGCAAGACATTCATGTTTCTTATGTTGGAACAGCTCAGGTATCACTGACTCCCCAAATAGTAATTTAAGTGTTTTCAAGGGAATCCAAATTATCGTTATTCTGCTCTCCCTGTTCAATTTGTATTGTAGGAATGCATGGTTGGCATCAATAAGGGTACATTTTCTAGCCTATGGCAGCTTATACAAGTCATTCTCTAGAGTGAGCATTATGTAGATGGAGCGTTTCAGTACCTAGTTCAAAAACTTTGGATCTAGGCATATATGCTGTTTAGCTTTTTTAATACACATCCAGAGTACAGTCTCAATCTGGCATTGCTGGGTTGGATGGGCACCAATCTAATCTTGTCCTCGTAGCTCACAATGCAGGTGACCCCAGAATCAAGCTGGCTTTACCATGCCTTATTGTTTAATCTTCACATAACAAATCATTTCTTCCCCTTTGCTTGCACTGCACCAGTAGTTTCATGCAAAATAATTGTCATACACACAGTTTGCAGGATTTTCCAAACTGTACAGTGCTACTTACCCCTTGAGTGTGCATTGCCACAGCTATTTTCTGCATCTGTGGTGGCAAGTGAATTGTTCACAGCGTGAACTGTTTCCCCAAGAATGCCCATCTCATTCATACCTATTTGCATATCGGTCTGTTCTGCAGTGCAACACATTTCTATGCCTGATTTTTTCACTTTCTATGCCTCTTAGCAGCCTGTGCCACTTACTTACTCAAATCCTCTCATCTTGTAATTTTTCAATCTTAACCTGGTCACAAAGTTGCTGATTGGTTCCCCTTCTTCCTGTTTGCAGCGTTCAAAAACATACCTTTTATTTCATTTCTGGGGGGGCTTAAAACAATGTACCAGTGCATCCAAAATGAATTTAGGGTCAGTCTGCAGGTTAGGTTAGATTTATATTGTGTAGGATATGTGCTTGCATTCACTCCCTATCACAGTCCTGAACATAGCATTTTGCACATACTTTGGTTTCTTAGTCAAACCCATTACAAGAGCATAATACTCAAACTTAGACTGGAGGTATCAATTTACTGTAATGCTGCCTGTGGAGTTTGTGGTGACACGTTTGCTTCCATTCTTGCATGCACCTGCTGCACAGCAACACTGGGAATGTCCACCTGCATATCACCATCGCTCGACCCAACACAGGACATGCCAAAGTCCCTCTCATCTGCCAACTCACACTACGACTGAGATTTTACTTAAACTTCTGTGTACAGGAGACAATGAAAACAGACACATGTATGCTCTGGTTCAGCGTTGTATTGCAAATCTGAACATAGAAATGATTAAAGAGTAGCTCAAGTCAAGATTTATTTTTAGTTAACCTATTGACGTTCTAGAGCCAGGCATTAGCGACTTTAACAAATAAAGCAACTTTAATAAAGCAAATAAAGCAAAAGTGGGCAAAAATCTTCTGAATGAACAAATGCATGTATGCAGTCTGCATGTAAGCATTTAGCACATAAGACAATCTTACTTTAAAAACATTTAACAACGTAGCCCACTAGTTATATCAGATTTTACATTATTAGGAGAAAGGCTTAGAGAAAATTTCCTCATTAAATTTTATGTAATTTCGCAACTGCTGCATATGACAGAAAATGGTTCTTGAACTTACTGGAATATGCAATGCTTCATTATGACCACCATTATGGGTCCCTTTTTTGTTTAAATCCTAAAGTAACATTTGCAAGAATTCTGAGGTTCTTTTTTACCCAACAAAGTGGTCAAATGATTAGTCTCTCACTACTTTTACACATTCTGCTTGGATCCTGCTGACCACTTCTTGTTCTCTGTGGTGGTCATATTACACACCACAATGTGGTATGCTATTGAGACAGCAAAACTAGAGAGACCTTGGTTTTAGTATTAAGGTCATTCCAGCAGTTTGCTAGAAGGTGTCTGGCAGTGTGTGGGAATATTATTTTGCTGGCAATATTAGTATGCTGGCAACCAATAGTTGGTGACAACTGCTCTTATAGTAGTATTGGGTGCTCCCAAACCTGCTTGTCAAAAGTAACCTCTGTGTTACTCAACTAGGTATTTTTTGGGTCAGGTTTAAACAACATGGTCAAAAAATGTCTAATGTTGTTGACAGACACAGAGTACTTTGACTTATGCCTTCAGCCATGCCTCTGACACTCCTCTTTATGGCTTTGACTTTTGGCTTGTTTTTGGATTCTGCTTTCTGCCCCTCCTGTATGTTTGCACAGTTCTCACTCTGCCCGATCACTGGATTGTAATTGGATCAGATCACCTCTATCACACCTGATCATATGATTCTGACTTTGGACTGTCTGTATGTGCAGATTGTGTTTTAATTAGTTTTAACCTCACACTGTGACAGAGTTCACATGTGATCAATTCTTCCAGAAGCTTAACTAAAGATTACATTCCCCAAACTCTGACCCACCAAGGAGCCATGTTGGAGAACTATGAAGTATTATTCTAACAAATCCATGATACACTATGATTTTTATCTGCTCAGGTTAGCATCTGTCAGTACTACATCATCGAAAGCCACCGGAGACACACCTCTTCCAGCTGTACCAATATCGACTTCATCCCTCTACCCAAAATATCTGATACCAAGGTTTTTTGCTACACTGTTCCCTTTATCCAGAACATTCTGCCAATTGTTCCAATGGATGAAGCCAAAGAAGCATTTCTGATGTCATTACTTATGGAGACAGCATTGCAGTGGGCAGTGACAGTGTGGAACCAAAACTACATGGAGCTGAGTAGACACCTATGTGACACTTTTTAAAGTGTTTGATCGTTTACATTATTTATCAGATGCTTTTATCCAAAGCAACTTCCATTCCCTACCTACAGGGGACAGTCTACCTAGAGCAACTTGGGGTTAAGGGTCTTGCTCAGGGACCCAGTATGGTTTTGCTGAAGGCAGGATTGGAACCCATGACCTTTTGGTCTGGAGGCAAGTATCCTACCCACTGAGCTATCCCTTCGCTGGAAAGATATATTGATGTCTTTGCAACAGGGAAAACATTACTGTGGCTGAGTTCACATTACAGTTACAATGAACCAGGACTCTCAAGATAAACTGCACTAGCATGCTGAGATGTAAACCTAACCCTGGAGCAAACAATTAGTCTGTCAATTAGACTGAATAAAATTCAGCAGTAGCAAAACTTTTAGAGTCAGATTACAAGTACAACCCAGAATCCCATGAAAACGGAGAACTGATGCAAGCAAGTAAATCTCAGTTGAGGAAAGAACACGATGAGTTAACCAGCTATGTTTCTATTAAAGCTTTAGAGCATTAGTTAAACTAGTGCCCACTGTGTCCTAATAAACAATCTGAATCATCTTTATCAGTATGTACACCCCAAATATTATGCAAATGATATTAAGGTGAGGTTTTGGTGGAATTTGGTTAACAATTTAGGAATCCCCTATTGCAAGTATACCCCATTTCTTAAAATCAGAACTATCAATGTGCAGCTTATAGTCCCTCAATCAGTAAAGGAGGTCCAGATATTTCTTGGCTTTGCTAATTATCAGTGCATGTTTATTAGCAGTTTAGTGGGGGCTCCTATCACATCTCTTCTCATGGGTGATTCCCACAAATTGCATTGGACTACCCAAGCTCAGCAAAGAGCTGTTTACCTCAGCCCCAGTCCGGTTCCTCCCAAAGTCCCCAGTCATAGTGGGTGTGGAAGAATCTACAGAAGAACATTTTCAGCTGCAGAACATTACCATGTAAGAGACAAAGAATTATTGGTCATCAAGGTTGCTTTAAGGAAATGAAGACATTGGTTGGAAGGGGGACATTTTTCTTTTTTACTTTTGACTTACCATAAGAACCTTGATTATCTTAAAGATGGCAGAAGATTTAAACCCTGGAAGGCACCATTGTAATTAATTTTTGTTCAATTTGATTTCACCCTCTCCTATTGACCGTGTTCAAAACATGGAAAAGTTGATGCTATATCTCGGATCCATGTGTAGGAAAATGAAGCCAAGAAAGCATTGCCTTATAGAAACCATTTTATAGCAACTGATCTTACTATTGGACACTTCTCCTGGGAATTAACTGACCAAATAAGGGGAAAACTAATACCCAAAGAGATACCCCTCTAGGTAAAATACATGTTCCCATGGAATAGCCAAAGACCTCCAGGGCCGTGGCACACACTGGGGTTAAGAGAATAACATAAAGGATATTAAAAGCTTTCTGGTGGCCCACACTTGCACTGATCCCAACCTGCTCAGCTTGTCCACACTCCAAATCCCTTAATACCAAGCCCTAAAGTTGCCACTAGCCATGCCTACTCATCCCTGGTCACACATTGTTATGGATTTTGTTACAGACCTTCCTCTCGTAACACAGTCATTCTTGTGGTTATTGATTGTTTTTCTAAGGACTCTCCCTTTAAAAAATGTTTCATTGGCCTTCCACAATGGATCTTCCCTTCCACGCTTAAGTTGCGTCCCTATTTTTCCAAAATCATTGAAAGGGCGGTCTTCAACCAGATCTCAGAATTCTTCTCTCAAAATGACTTTGATCCAAAACAGCCTGGTTTTAAAAGTGGCTACTCCACTGAAACAGCTCTACTATCAATGAGTGGAACTTTAAAATCAGCCAGAGCAGCAGCTCATTCCCCCTTATAGATCTATCAGCAGCCCTGATACATTTGACCCCAGCAGCCTTCTATCCACACTCTTGAACATGGGCATCTCAGGAAGAGCTCATTCTTGGTGCAAATCTTACCGTTCATTTGAGCTTCCCACTGGAGTCCCCCACTGTGGGAGCCTTTACTCTTTGTAAGTTACATCACCTTGGGTTCAATTATCCACTCTGGCATCTCTTTTCACTGCTGATGAGACACAATTATATACTCCTATTTACTTGTCCTCTGCCTTATTTTTGCCTGCATGTTCATATTTGCACCTCTCTGACTCAGCTCGAACACAAGATTGTGTTTTTGGATCACCGCTGTCATATGCGTTCGCCTAATGATGACGTAGGACTGTCTGTATGTGTAGATTGTGTTTTATTAGTAAAACTCAAACTGCAAATGTCTGATCCGTTTTTACACAGGCTGTTTTATAAAATATTAGTTGTATCACTCCACAGAAACATCACAGATCAAATCCAAGCTTGTGTTTATTCATGTGCTAATAAACTGAATTCTGTGTGCTGCATTTGTGGTTTGTGCTACTTAAGTTCAGGAGCTCCCTAAAACAGTGAATTGGAAACTAATAGATCTTGTAACTTCAGCATGAATTGGTGCAGCTAAACCGCTGAATAGGCAGCAACACAAAAAAGGACTTGCTTTTGTGGTTTCAAATATTGTTTTCACTCTGCAAATCTTACCTCCTACCTCCAGTTTGGCCAGTACGATCACCATGCTGAACAAATGCCCAAGCACGTTAGAGGAGCATCTAATTTTGTAGATAACAGTATATCACAGTGTTTCACTTTTGATTTTTGGATCAATCGCATTAATGGTGATTACAAACGAACTAATAGATGGATGAATACTGAAGGATGAATTAATGGAATCAATAACAAAAGTAAAGCATTTCACCTGCCAGACCAGCCTGAATATTTGATATGGTCAGGTGCAGCAGACTACCAACAGCAGGTGCCTTTAGCTCCATTAGCACTAATTAGCCCACTCGATATCACTGGGTCAAAGCTGCTTTCATCTGCTTTTCAAACAAGCTTAAACCCAGCTCAACAAACTGAAACTGAACTCCTCCCTTCGAAAGCCTGCTGATATCAGGTCAAATTAAAGCAGCTTGTGTTGTTCAGTCAACAAATCACATTGGTTGAAAAACATTTGGGCACGTCTAGCTTTTTTGTTTGTTTTAATACAAACAAGCATTTGTTTTGGTCGCTTTACGATCATTTAACCTTTATTTTTTTGGTGAACAAAATCACTAAGCATTCCAGTATGACTATGCACTCCACTTTAACATCTGCAACATCTGGAACTGTGACTGTATCCATATTATATTTATATACACATTAATACTCCACGCCATGTAGTTCTTATATGTACATCATACATTGTGTGTAACACCTGCCCCAGAACCGCTACTACTGTGCCAATACAAACAGTCTTGTTGGTGATGCACCTGCACTTTATCTTTTACCGTCCTACTGTTTTTAAGGTCAGGTGCAAAAAGCATTTCCCTGCATGTCGTACCATGTATGATGGTGTATATGAATGTGAACCTCAATTCAGATTCACAGCAAAATAAAAGCCCATGCTTTACACAACTGATATGATATGAAAGTCTCACAATATTCAGCTCTTTCAGGTTTTCAGGTGCTTTTAACAATAGCTGAGAGAAGAAAACTGTCAAATAATTATTTACTTGCTGTTTATAGACTGCTGTTTTTAAACAGACTTTCTTTAACTTTCTTTGACTTTCTTTAACTTTTCTTCAATTAGATTTTCTTTAACTTTACTTTTACTTTTTTGATGCATTGATTTCAAAAGAAGGCAATGTCTCAAACTTTGTACCGGTAGTGTTTATTAGTTTGTACAATATAGACTGAAGTGTTGTGGTCTTCAGTGTGGTCTCATTTAACAAAAAGTTTGACTTTTTTTATTTGTTTCCATCCAGTGCAAAGAAAAGTGTAAGCTGTCTGAGTGAAACACGGGATCATTCAGTGCTGGTCACACTCCAATGGTCTGTTAGCGTTCTTCCGCCGATGCTTGGGACTGAGACCTTTCTCAGCAGCACTCAGACTGATCAATAAGAGCTATATTGTTTTTCATGCCGTCTGCTCCCAGTCTCTGCTTTTGTGTACAACAGACCAAACTATGGTCTACATCTCTATGTGATTTTTATTCTAAATGTAGGAGAAGTGTTGATTATCTTAGTTATCTCCAGGTTTGGTGGGACAATTTCACAATTTACAAACAGAAGGAGAACACTTCAGGGCATTATGATGTTATTTATTATTTCATGCTGCATATCTTGACAGTTAACTACCAAGGGTGGAGGCCAAACGGGAATTCATTTGCAATCTAATACGAAAATGAATGCGGTTATATTTAGGCTACTTCTTGATACTCATTTAAGCATTAAAATATTTTCTTTCTCTCTCATTCTCTCATATAACTGTAGTATGTAAATTCTGGGCTGCACTATTTTTATTGATTGTGTCTATTTAATTTCCAGCTAAACTACGATACAACTACAACATTTTTTCTGTGATAAAGTTCAATGCATGTGCTTTTCTAGTTATTTCTAGAATCTTTCCCTGTAAAATAAATGGGCAGTTGAATCCTCAGGAATAGGAGTGTACCATTAGAAAACACGAAGAACACACTGTACTGTTTAGCTTAGTCAAGGTTGTGAAGGGCTGAGAAGTTAGAATATACAATTATCAGCAGACCCAAAACTCAGGGCAGGATCAGTATATTGATAGCCTTGCATCCTGCTGCACGCCTTTCCAAGTCTTCCCATGAGCCTTTTGCGATGTATGAGATCGCTCATGTTCTATCTGCCAGAACAATATGCCCCCATGACCAGCAGTGATAATGGGATCATACTGTATCATAATCGGCTCATGTTCCACAAGGAGGGCATGGGACAGAGTAATTGATATAGCTCATGATACTACTCAGGAACTTGGTTTACTATTCAGTCTATTCCTGTCCATACTGTGAATTTAGTCACAAAGTATTTAGTCAGAAACCTTTATTGGCTATATTAAATGGCAAATGATCATTGCTAAATGCTACATCTCTGGTTATAGCACATATAAGCACAAATAAAGAAGATGGTGTTTGATGAATATCTAATCTTGATGGATTTTGTTCCAAAGTGTATTAAAGAATATTGTAAGAATGTTTCTTTCGTATTATTATTGTATTATATATTATCTGTTGACAGTGGGCATCACACATACAAGACATATGGGAGCTACATTATGAGGAATGCCACTTTTATGAGTTTTTCTTTATATGTCAGCTGTTATCCTTTTAAACCTCCTAAAACAGCTAAATTGCACAGTCCTTAGGTTTTTCCCAGATCCATGCTGTAAGGCACTATGAATGTGCAGAGATGAAGAACGGGTGGAAGTACAGGGATGGAAACTCTCCCCACGGCCACTTATCTGATTTATCTTTTTATTGTTTGTCTCTGCCTGTAGTGCCTTATTATGGTTTCTCCTCTGAAACGGAAAATGTGATAAATATTGATGTTCCTTCCAGTAACAGCAGGTGTGGCTGCTCTCTAGATAGTGCCCAATTGATGATTGCCCATCAATAAAGATTTGATCTTTTTATGTATTTTTTTGTGTGTTTAAATGTAGGTTCACTGACCCATAGTTTCCAAACTCCTCCAAAAGCCATAATGTAATTGTCCATCTAAAAGCCATTAGCACTGCTTGTCTCTTTCTCTTTCTCTTTCCCTATCCAGCCTCGCTCAAATGAGCAACCCACCTAGAGGAAGCAGCAGAGGAAATCAAGTGCGTGAATAGGACCTTGGCAGACACGGAGGTGACTTCTAGGTTTCTCTTAAGCTGGACTAAATATAGCTATATCTCAAGATTCCAGCTCTGAAATATTGATTTGCTACATACAGTATTGTATCTGTGCCTGCTGAGAGAATTGCAATTCCCAGTCCACATACTTGTGTGTGTGTGTGTGTGTGTGTGTGTGTGAGTGTGTGTGTGTGTGTGTGTGTGTGTGTGTGTGTGAGAGAGAGAGAGAGAGAGTACTTTTATTTGGAAATATCTAAAAGATTTGTTTTCGTTTAATAAGATTAAGTTGTCTTGGGTGTGACTAGTCAGTGACAATATAGGAATACAGGCATGTGTGTTGGTGTGTGTGTCTGCACTAGCAGTGATGAAAGTAGCTCTATCAGGCTCCCTCCACCTGTCCGGAGTTGTGTCTGGCAGGGAGAGGACTGTGCCAGGCATCTGGTTCTTACTGAGTCTCAAAGGGACCTTTCAGCTCAGAACACGCGCCAAAGATTTATAAACCCCAACTCCTGCCAGCCCTTTCCACATATACACACTCTCATGCTCTGAATCACCACATCCAAACAGGTTTACTTTTAGAACACAGCAATTAGCCCAATTATCTATAATTGAAATCAATTTGATGCAGTGTCAGTGGACTGTATGACCAGACAGCTTTCCCCATATGACTCATCTTGCCTTGCTAAAATACAGGCACCTTTCACATCTGCAACCTTTATTTTGTCATCAATAAATTCTTCTAAAGGCATCATTTCTACCCACCCACTGGCTTTCAGTGAAATCAGGAGTAAAAGACAAACAGAAAAAGGTCTTACCGGATCGATAACTAACGTAGAGCTGTTTGCATTAATGTGGTGGTGTATCCAGAGGGGCTACTTATTAAATCCAGCACACAGCGATAAGACAGGAGATGCCATCAGAGAGACACTGCCAGAACATCACAGCAGCTCTTGCAGGAGATGAAAAAAGCCACCAAAATCGTTGACAAAGAGATCAAGGGAGAAAGTCAAGTGATGTGCCCATTATCCGTGTCCACACACTTCGGAAACCGTCCATTTGGGACAAGCAAGCATAGACCGTGCAGGCAGTCTCTGCTTTTTCTCACTCTCTCTCTCTTTCTCTCTCTCTCTCACACACACACACACACACACAGACACACACAGCAAACAGTTAGCACAGATCGTACAGAGAGAGAGAGAGAGAGGTGGTGGGGGGGTGTCAGGACAGTGCAAGGTGGAAGGAGGAGCTGCAATCGGAAGGAGATGGAGAGGGTGGGAGGTAGAAAGAGAGAAGGGAGGGGTTGTTGGGCACATGACAGAGGAAGAGAGAGAGAGAATCAGAACGCTGCAGCATGATCTGCACTAACACACAAATCGCAACAAACGAACTCCAATTCCCACATTTTCATCAGAGCCAGAGCGCAGCAGGGAAAAGCTTTGGCTGCTGAACACAGAACCCAAACCAGCCTCTGATCTTCATTCCTCCTCCTCTGCTCTCTCTTCTCTCCATCCTCTTCTCCTTCACATATTCAGCCTCGTACCAAACAAACTGTGAGCCTTTTCTCTGGCCTTGCTTTAGCATGAGACATGTTCAGAAGAGCTTGAGGACCCATTTAATTGGTGATGTCTGAGACAGAGGACACAGAAAGAGGAAAGGTTTGGCTAGATGAGAATATATCTGCTCTGCAGTTTGCTAAGACGTTTGGCAGACTTTAGAGCCAGAAAGACTGTTTCTGAACACTTGGGACCCTAACCAACCCCTTCCTCCCCATTCCCCCAAACTGCAGTATTATTTATTTGTTTGCAAGAAAAGAAAAACTTTCTGTAACCACTTAATTCTCACTAGGGTCAAATGTGCCCAGAGCCCATCTTGGGGTCAGTAGGCCCAGCCCACCACAGGACGCACACACCATTTCTTTGTAAACATCATATGATATTGTATGGTTAAGGAAAAGTGAAATATAATGAGATGTCATTCCAAGTAATTAAGTACATATATATGCAATGTAAAACAAACAAACAAACAATAAAGGCTTGAGCAACCACGAGTGACTGCTTAAAGAAAGAAAAGAAGGAATGTCTGAGTATTATTTTGGACATGACTTGAGTTCAGAATGTTGAATAACAACAACAACAGCAACAAAATTACATTGTTAAACATTATTGAAACTAACAGGCATGTCCTTCCATGGGAAGAAACAATGGTGAGTGGAACCTGGTCTTGAAGCTCTTGCACTGCAAACAATTGTCAAGGTCAATAAAAGCATATCCCAGCATCAGCAGAATCAGATAAGAGGAGAGCAGTTGGGACTAATGACCTGAGCAATATAGGACAACAGGACTGAGAGAGGGACTACATAATTATACTACTGGAAACACGACATGGACTTCAGGCTGAGAGAACTTTGTCAGATGTATTTGAATTTGTATATGTCAAAGCAACAGAAAATCATAAGTATGATAACAAAATCACAAATACATGAACATTAACTCACGTAAAAAACAGTTTATGGTAGTTATGAATTGAACAGGGTGAAAATGAAAACAGTAAATATGAACTAATTAAATGTATTTAACTATTCATAAGAAGTTATAAGAGTAATTAAGTACTCCAGAGGCATTAAAACAGACAGCAGCTAGCCAGGAAGGCCTTGACCAAAGTTTGTGCCAACCTAGTGGTACAACTGCACATAAAAAATCTCAGCAGTGATATTATATGAATACTAATTTTTAGAATATGCAGCTACTGTGGCTCTCACTGGACATTGGAGGATTTGTTTACTTTCTGTAAATGATGTGATTTTAATGATCATGTAGAAATAACGTTACAGAATATTTGGCAGTAGAAATATTTATTCTAATGTAGATTGTTTAACCGCTCAGAACCATTGAGGCATACACTCCACAAGATGTCTGAAGGTCAGCTGTAATATGTAGCACATAAGCAGCAGATACTTTGAGATATGTAAGCTGTGAGGCGAACCCCCACAGATCAGACTAGCACATCCCACAGATTCTTGATGAGACCTGGAGAATTTGGAGGCCAAGTAAACACTTTGAATTCTGTGCCATGTTCTTCAAAACATTCCTTAAAAGTTTTTGTCGCAGGTGCAGGGTCAGATGCACCAGAAGCGTTTTTAATGTGGGAGGGACTCAGTGCTCTATTACTTGGATGGAAGGAGGGCAGTGCGCACATGCAAAGTCTTGCCGGTTGTCCAAACAGCAAACTGTAGATATCCTCCATGTTCTATTTTGTTTAGTAACAAAATTATATATTGGCAAGAAAAAAAACTGTGAAGAGTGAAGCCACGCCCCCTCATCTTCATCTGGGTTGTTTATGTTTGTGCGTTTTAAGCGGTTCAATGTCTCATTGTTCATTCTGCAGAAATTTTTAGTCAACAATGTTGCCATAAGTGTGCGGCACTTATAGATTGCTTTACTTTCACTTTTCTGTCCAGGTCGTCCTGAACCAGCTTGGTGGGGTGTTTTACAACTTACCATCTTGGACTTACACTACCGTTCAAAAGTTTTAGAACACCCCATATTTTCTGTTTGTTTGTATTGAAATTCAAGTGGTTCAGTGTCTCAATGTTCATTCGGCAGAAATTTCTTCCCAACTCTGCAGCAGGAGTTCCCATAAGTGTGCAGCTC
>JBBPDH010122821.1:0-19767 GCA_037974565.1 Clupeocharax schoutedeni | reverse complement strand
TATATATATAAGGGATGCACCGATTGATCGGCCAATGATCGGAAACTGACGATTTTTGGCCTCATCGGTGATCGGCCGATCACTCACACGTATTGCCGATTTCAAACCGACCTTTTTTGGGGGGGTTATATATTTGTTTATGTATTACATTTTATTTTTATTTAAATTTGTAAAGAAATGTTGTAATAAAAGCCCTTTATATTAAAGAAAATTAGATTTTTGTTTGTATTTGCTGTAGGGTTGCCACTACCATATGTCACTATATAAAAGTAACCAGTAAACAGGGAAAGTAACTACCATGGTACATTAAAAAAGTTGAAACCCAGTAGCTGTAATTTTCTATTATCTGGGGAAAAAATCGGTATCTGAAAAATCGGTATCAGCCGATCACACTTACACAAAAATTGGTAATCAGAATCGGCCAAGAAAATTGCAATCGGTGCATCCCTAATATATATATATATAAACCCATAGATGGTATATGGTGGCTGAATCAATCAAGATATATATATATGTATGTATACATATTTATGTACAGTGTCATATTGAAAAAACTAAAAATAATCATGTTTTAGCATAGTGTGATACTCATAGGCCTCTACATCTGTCCTATATTAAAATGTAGTCCCTAACTCACAGCCTCACTGTAGGGCCATATTAGTACATGCTATGGGAGGTGTTTATTGCTGGAGCTGTGCCCTGCCTTGCTCTATTGCCATGCTTATATGAGTTCCAGTCATGTGTTAGTGCAGCTGTGATAAGGAGCTGTGGTGCCATTGAAACCTATTCCAAACAAAAGCTAAAATCTGCCATCTCTCACTGAGCTGAAGTCGGAGCCTTTGTGTGGAAGCGACAGCACGTTCATTCATCCGCTCTCCCGTGCCTTCCGCAAGATTTTTCACCATGAACGCCACCTGGCTGCCTTTCTTTGGCAAAATATTTTTGTTACAGTATAAAAGACCATCTCCATTTTTCAGCTGCACAGCCGAATTCCAATCAGTCTACATATTCTGGTTTGTTGCAGAGTGTGTTTTTATTTAAGAAGGCGTTTTAATATGTGGTAAATTGCTTCTGTCCGGTGATGCATTTTATTGCGTTTTAAATAGCAGAGCAGATAATCACCGTGTCTGTAACTGTAGGGATAGTGATGGTGGTTTGCTTGGGTTGAATGATTGCTAATGGGTCGTTTTAAAATGTTTAAGGATGATTATATGGCATTATGCTTGTAGGACAGCAATAGTCCTGCAGAAAACGTTCACTTGTTTGGCCTGCTTTCGCAGTGTCTTCAGGCTTGGTGAGTGTGGGTGCTGTGAGGACGGGATGTTATCCAGTTTTTAAAAGCTGAATGCATCCTGTATGTGTGAGTGTGTGTTTTTGTGTGTGTGTGTGTGTGTGTGTGTTTGGTTGCTCCACAGTTAAAGCCATCCTCTAAGAGAGAAGGACTGTTTTCTTAGTGCTAGACACATACCGTCAGTATACCGGTAATGTGGGAACGGATTTTTTTGATGGTGTGATATTGATCGATAACAAAAACACAGTTATTTGGAGTGTGTGTATCATTTGCAGGGTCCTTCAGATTGTTCTAAGAGACGAAAAATACACAAAATACATAAAAACTACTTCAATAATCAGTTTGCTTTCTAGAGAAGTGTTTTTGTCTGTTTACCCTTTTCAATAGTGTGTAAGCTTAAGAGCAGCAGAGCAATCAAATTAATCCAATTCGTGTTTGTAAGACATTCTTTTAGTCTAGAGAAGCCAGACTTTATTAATGCTGACTCACATTGTGTCTGTGAGCGTGTGATATATCTGGAAAATGTAATGATGAAGATATCAGCATTAGTACCAGTAACTCTTGTCCTTCTTGTTATACTTTCAGAAGAGTTCCTTGTTTCCAGTTCAGAAACTGATGTCTTGTTTTCATAGTAGACGTCTATATTAAGTCCCATTAAATCATTTGCTGTCTACAAAAAGTGCATTTAAGAAAATGGTCTGGAGTGTTTATTGGAACTCAGTCAGTGGAACCTATGAAATGCAAACACACAGACTAGTCAGTGTAAGCACCTGTCAGCTTTGAGCCAGGCCAAACTGTGTAGGCAGACGCGTCTTGTTTTATCTGTGGGGCCTCTGCAAATCAAAGATTTTTTTCTGTAGCTGATTTTGGAATGTAGACAACACAATACTACTGTGACTATATGGTTACATATAATACACATATAATAACGTAATGTATTAAGAGGCTGGATTATTTCTCAGGCCTCATACATACAGTCCAAATATGGAAACTAAACGACAAAAGTAGCCTGGTGTTTTGTGACGTCTCCTTATCCGGCCTATAGCAGTTTAGCCCCACCCATTCATAGTATAAGATAAACCTTTATTAGTCCTACAAGTGGGCAATTTGCCAAAACGTCCAATAACATCCAATAACTCTCAGCTGTTAAAACACTGTGATTGGTTAGAGGCTCATTTGCATATTGCAGGCTTCTGTGATGACAGTATTGCAGAGCCTGATATCATGATACCGATTAACAGTCGATATTTTACACAGCCCTGTTTGGAGCAGTTAGCTCCATGTTCTGCTTTTTAAAGAAGATGAAACTGGTTTGCGAAGTAAAGCATTTAAAACACAAATGCTGAAAGTTCGTATCATGAAAGCCCGGCTGCATGTTCTCCTGTTCCTTGCTCATGTTTGAAAGTGAGGTTTGAAATTTCAGATAGTTGTAAAAACCACAAGCTTATTTAAGTTCACAACTGATTGCACTGGCATATATAAAACTGAATATTTAACACACACACCTTATCTGTTCCTTCCTGCTCTCCCCTCCCGCCCCTCTCAGGACTGCCTTTGATCTCTGAAAGGCTTGCGCTCAGATATCAGCAGTCCTGTTTCGGAGGCGGGCTGGAGCGCAGAGTCAGTAATGATCTGCATGCAGTTGGAGCACAGTTTCTTTGAGTTGTTTACATTGCCTACCTTATCAACAAGGATGAGAAAGATGTTTTTTCTGCCTCTGGGATGAGAGAGAGAGAGAGAAGAAGAGAGAGCGGGAGAAGGGATGGAAGAGAAGTAAGATGGAAAGAGAGAGAGAGAGAGAGAGAGAGGACCCACTTACTGCAGCTGATTTTCATCAGAAAACACTTTTATGATCTCTGGATTTTTCCCCTGGAGCAGTTCCTCTGGTGTGATTAAAGGAGCCACAGAATAAGCCAGAACACTCAGAACAGGTTATTTATTGATTTTAGAGAAATCAGCAACCTAGCTAAGGTTTTTTAAAAGGGAAATTTCTCCGAATTCAAAATTTCTGTCTAAATCAGTGATTGCAAAGTAAACAAAGTTGTTCACAGTGGTTTGATATGAAATATATAAAAGAAAAAAAAAGTTTTTAAAGATGGAAAATCATTTTTTCATTTCCTTGTAGAAAACGGATCTCAGTGCAGTGATGGTAAATAGAACCAGGTGTCACAATGTCTTCAGACAGTTTATTTACTCTCCAAAACAACCAGGGAACATACACCTGCCTACTAGGGTTATATATGCAATGGTGATGATGAAATAGTGGAGAGCAAAAAAACGTGTTTTGGGGAAACTGTGTGCATGTTTCTATGCATGTATTCATTTTTTTAATGAAACTAAACATTTTAGGCTTCTAAACAATGCATCAGGCATCATGCAGCTTATTCACATTCATTTCTTGTAATCGCAACATGTGAGGTAGTCAGACATCTGGTTCCTATCATCACCACGAAAGCAGAGCATTTCACATTAAATGACTTTGTGTACATCTGAACTGTGTAATTATGCAAAAAGTTCCTCTTTAAGCCAGCTTTTCCCCTTCTAATATTCACGTCATGCACCAGGGCTGCATGATAAGGGGAACACATTAGTCCTGTGATTTTACTGCTACATATTGTGATGTCTTTAATGTATTAAAGTGCTCTTATAATCACTTTTCTGTAAATAAAAAGGTTTAGAGTTTGTTCATTTTATTACAGTTAGTATGTTTATCCCCATACGGGCCGTGTTCCTGAATGGATTAAGTGCAGGGGAAGAATTTTGTGCTGTTCACACCGTGAACAGTGTATGACTGATCCCTTTCAAATGGCTATAAAAGCTACAAAAACAGCCCATTTTCAAATCATAGTTTCACAAAACCAACATATTTAAATATATTGGCTTATTCTGGCCATAGCAATTCAGCCACGCCCATTCATGCACTTATTCGCTTCAAAATACCTTCAGAATACCCAGTTACTCGCCTGGAGCTATGATAGGTCACCCTGTCAGAAACACTGTGATTGATTAGAGGCTCATTTGCACATTTCTGCAATATTATTATTATAGGAACGGATATTGTGATAACAATTAGCAGTCGATATATTGTGCAGCCCTATCATGTAACCAGACCTCTTTTAGAGTGCCTGTGTTTTGTAGTAGACAAAGACATAAACATCATTACACATTACAGACTTTCTTTTTAGGAGCGCAGCTTTTTATTGTGCATGACAATAATGCAAGATTATAAGGTTAGAAATAATTTCTGCAAATGTGTCTCATCTGACCAGTATCCCAATCGTTTAATGAGGTTAGTATCGAAGAAGACAGAGGACAAAGGGAAAGAAAGAGGACAGAGGTAGAGGTTTCAGGTTATTTTTTTAGGGGCTGTCCCTGTTGCTCCATATTAACTTGCTTCTCCTTTAGACATGTTGCTGTCTGTGTTTTACAGGGCCATAACTCACCTCCCTTTGTGGAGAAACCGAAACCATGGTGTTGCAGAAAGGCAAGTCTCATGGGCTCAGTAGTCTAAGCCCCAGTCTCTCTCCTTCTCCTTCTCCTACTGTTCGAAAATCTCCAGAGGTGTCGTCAATCACGGAATGGAGCTGAGATTGCTGGGATTAGCATGTGTTTGACAGGCATAAATTGGATTATGGCGCTGTGTGTGCCGGCGGCTTGGCTGGAATCTCAGCGTGGCAGAGCCCACAGGGCAGGAGAATCGCTCTGGAGGTGCTTAAACTCTCCACTGTCTGTAGAGCGTGTCTGAGAACGGAAGAATGCAGTCTTTCATGTGAAGATAGGCTGTCATGGTTGGTTGCAGATTTCAGCTTTAAGGGTTACAGTAATACAATACAATACACCCTGTACTGTCTGACAAGTGAGCTTGGACCGTAATGTTTTCATGCCGTGGTTCTCAGTGGTCCTCCCAGCACAGTTTTTTTTCCTGCAGAAACAAACCTGATCATCACATCAATGAGTGACCAGGTTTGGCCGGTATGTCTCAGAAAGAAATTCCATAAGCCGTGAGCCTCCACCACTGGAAATGCTGACCTCTGCACTGAAGGACCGAGGCACAGTGTCATGATCTGTGATTACTGGCTTTCGTTTATTGTTCCCAATAATAGTTTACAATGCACAGGAAAACAGATCAGCAAGTGAAATTGGAGCTTTGTGTGCAACTGTGTTTTCAGTCACTACAAAGCACAATAATGGGGCATTTTTTGGAAGTGCTGCACTCAGATTTGACTTGGTCTAAAATCTTGTTCTGTTGAGTATTAAAATAATGCAAAATGAGACGATCACTGTTACATTCCTTGAAATACCCTAGTTGTTTTGTTCATGGCAAACAAAATAATGCTAATGAATAATGAATATGATCTAAAATGTTTAGGCTTTGCAAAATCACTTTTGTACCAATTTAGCCCCATGAGCTTTATTCAGTTAAAATGAAGCTTTATTCTTCAGTAACATATTATTTGTATATTCTATGATTTATTAATTAGTAATAATTACTAATTTTTAAAAACTATAACTACTATTTTAACTATAAATAAAATCCTAGAGCTGTAATGACTTTATTATTTTTATTAATTCATAAAGGATGCACAATTTTCTGACCGTAAAAGTAAAAATATAAATATCGTATAGTTTTAATTCTTTCATTGTTTTATTCACCAAAATAATCAAATTAAAATGAATAGAAAAATGGAATTCTGTGATGTACTGAACTGTTTTCTAAAAAAGGGTTCTCCCTAGTGAGCCCACATATGGCTGGTGTTTCAGGGTTGGTCTGATTCGTGGGCTTTCTTTTGCTGGCCTTATGTGATGCTCTGGACCTTTTAGAGAGGAAAGAGAAATGACACACACACATCAGACAGCTTGTCGTAGACCACAGAGCTGCTTTCAGTGCCATCATTTCATCTGAGCTTGAGGTCAGGGCTGTATTTGCTGGTCACTTCTGACTACATACAGAAATATGAAATTGGCCACATTATTAACGTTGTGGACTGTACCACAGGCGTGTTCACAAATAACTTTTTCCAATATGCTGTCAAAGTTCTGTCCGACTTTTTTGAGATCGACCAGCAGTTCAGTTCTGCAAAAAAAGGAAGAGGTCATGGTGGAACCAGGGTTTCAGCAGTCTTTAACTGCTGAAGTCTGAGGCCTTCATGCATCCGACTCTGGTCAGACAACTGTGTATCTAGTAGTGAAGAACCTCAAGGTTGCTTCTTTAAACAGCAAATGAAGTTGTTGCTTTTTGCAGGGGTTATGTTCCAAGAGCACCTGCATATAGTGAAAAACCACCTTGTTGTGTTTTGCTTTAAAATGCTTTAAAAGTAGGGATGCACCGATAGCAATTTTCTTGGCCGCCAATTCTGATTACAGATTTTTTTGTAAGTGTGATTGGCCAATACCGATTTTTCCGATACCGATTTTTTCCCTCCGATAACAGAAAATTAGAGCTGCTGCATGTAGTTTCAACTTATTTAATGTAACGTGGGAGTTACTTTCCCTGTTTACTGGTTACTTTTATAAAAGTGACATATG
The DNA here is from genome assembly GCA_037974565.1 of Clupeocharax schoutedeni. Classification (NCBI taxonomy): domain Eukaryota; kingdom Metazoa; phylum Chordata; class Actinopteri; order Characiformes; family Alestidae; genus Clupeocharax; species Clupeocharax schoutedeni. Next base: position 12,950 of record JBBPDH010122821.1, on the reverse strand, counting down.
ATAGTGGCAGCTCTACAGCAAATACAAACAAAAATCTAATTTTCTTTAATATAAAGATTTTTTTTCATAACAAATTTTCTTTAGAAATTTAAATAAATAAAATGTAATAAATAAAGATATAAATGAACTCCCAAAAATCGTCCGTTTCCGATCACTGGCCGATCGATCAGTGCATCTTACTTAAAAGGCCTATTTTTATAGTGTATTGGGACACCGAGACGAGACAAAAGTATTGGGACACTGTGGTGAGGCGAATGGTTTTCGGAGAATAATCCCAATCTACTCAGGCTAAAAATACAAATGAGGGCTCGTAGGAAAGGTCTTCTGGAGATCAATCGAATTGAAGTGTCTGAGTGTTTTCACCGCAGAGAAATCACGCTTTGAAAAAAGTGCTTGCAGGTCGGTTACAGCCTGCCCTGTGTAAAAGCGCTCAGAAAAAAAATATTTATTGCCACAAAAAAGCAAAAAAATGTGGAGGATATTTGCAGTTTCCATGTTGTGGGGATTTATGCATAAAACTATGAGTTCGGTTCTCAAAAACAATCTGCATGTGAATGAATCCGCAACCCCTTTTCCACGTGAAAATGGGGGTTTACTGTGCTCTCAAACAGCCTTGTGTTTCATCAGAAGGTTGAGGAACTTTGGAGCAGGCATTATGGTCAGTTTCTACTGATGTGCAACTGAGGAAACCGATGTTCAACCCAGAATACTGATGTACAACTGAGAATACTCTAATTGGCCAGTCAGTATAAACCACTGTGTACGCTGGAATCTGGCCCTCATGAAACCGTAACATAAACTAGTGCTGTGTTGCATGGTTGAGGTTTAGATGTTCTCAGGTGAGCCTTTAGCCTTTGCATTCAGCGCTTGTCCCATTACAAGCAGATGGAAACAATGCCGTAAGACCTTGGGCGCTGATGAATAAAATAGATTGAAAGCTTAAAAAAATGCTCCCATTCTTCACTGGGGGGGTATACAATGTTCAAGGAGTGAAAGCATCTGTTGGGAAAATGTTGGAGTCCACGAGTGTAGGCATACTGTGGCAATGCACAATACAAGTCAAGGACACTGTTCATTCAAAAGTTATTTCCTTCGTTTTCCTGTGTGCTTCAGCTGTGTCTCCCAGTGGCATTGAAGTGAAGGCTTTCTCCCATTTTCCATCAGCCAGTTCATCCAAGAACGAGCTCTGTGTTTTCTATGCCTCAAAAAGTGCAGTTTCAGCTGTTCATTCTGGGCTCTGAAGCATAAATGGAGGTTTAAGCCTTCATTCAGTCCCTTTGAAAGATCAGTGTGCTGCATACTAAATCAGTCTGAGACAAATTAATATTAAGATATTCAGATGGAAGTTAGCTTTCATTCAGTATTTTGTCATTCTCCAAATTCATTAACCCCTTGACTCCTGTCACATCATTCAGATGTTTATCTTATTATTTAGTAATTACATTGGATTATTTATTGAGGAACCTTCATTTTTTTCTTTTTTGCAGAGTTCTGCAAAAAATTGGTTTAACAGAATCCCTGATTTTACACGTTTTCATGTATGTTCCAAACTTCTTTCTTTAACCAACCCTTTGTAGAATGACATGTGCTTAGGGTCATCGTCTTGCTACATGACCCACTTCCTCTTGAGATTCAGTTCCCCTACAACAGATCCTGATATTTTCCTTGACAATTTTCAGAATTCATAAATCATTGTTCTGTCAATGATGGAAAGCCATCCTATACCAGATGCATAAAAAGAGGCTAAAACCATGATACTACCACCACCATGCTTCACTGAAGGGATGAGGCTCTTATGCCGGAGTGCAGTGTTTTCTTACCTCCAAACATGATGCTTTTTATCAATCTATTTTCTCTATTTTTCAATGGATATTTTTCCAGTTGCATTATGGCTTGTCCACAGGATCTTTAGCCATTACAGATGGGGGAGAGCAATGGGGAGCAGTGCACACCATTATTCTGCTTTCTCCTTATGGTGGACTCATGAGCATTAATATTATTAGCAGTTTCTCCAGGTTCCATTGTGACCTTACAGAGTATTGATCTTTGTTGGTCCACCACTCGTGGGGAGGTTAACAATGGTCTTCCCATTTTTTCCATTTGTACACTGTCTCTCTGACTGTGGACTGGTGGAGTCCAAACATTTTTGTTAGTTTTCATTTGATATATTTAGTATTCTGTACCTCAGTGAATACCAAAAGAAGGTAAAGCCAGAATCTTGTCATTGTCCAAAAAAAATTATAACTGCACAGACGGCAAAATCATTCTTAACCTTTGAAATACTTAAGTGTGAAGAGATTTTATTCCCCAGTAGTTTTGGAGTATTCACTGTGTACAAAGGGTGGCTGCTGTTGTAAAGAAATAGGAAAAAACGACATTCTTTGAAGATGCATGTTTTTCTGGACAGTGATGTTATGCTCTTTTATGTTATGTTAATATTTTTAATACATATGGAAATGTGTTTTTCCACATTAAAATTGACCTACTCTTAACCAAATGGCCGTTCCACTCTGCAGCTTCACCGCTCTTTTTTTTTCATGTGAAACCTTTTACCCAATTTCTACGAATGCTTATTTAACAAAAATCTCCTCCATCCCAAAGAAGAGGGAGAGAGAGAGAGTTAGAGAGAGAGAGAGAGAGGGAGAGAGAGAGATATAGAGAGAAAGAGAGAGAGAGAGAGAGAGAACTGACAATAGATTTAGGTTCTGACTCCACAGGATTTTTCCTGTGACACCTCTCAGGGGAAACACAGCTCTCCTCCACACTGTAGAACTTTAGAATGCCACTTTAGAACAACTCCAAAACCTTTCATTGAAAAAGGAAGGTAAAAATAGATGCCTCTCAAAAATGTACTTTTCCTTTATTGTTGTTGATTGGTAATATGTCAGATTTACTGATGTTACCTGTGATGCTGACCTCCCTAAAGCAGCTGGCATTGTATTTTTGAGGAGTGTGTGTGTGTGTGTGTGATAGAAAGTAGCTGTGTTCCTGCTCTTTTTGAGAGGCTAGGGCTGTAGAAGTGTTTTAGCTTGTTTGCTAACACAAACACAGCAGTAATGTGCTCGGTCTGTAGGCCTACTGGCTGTGTTGTTAGTTAAAAGAGTCACATAGAATTGTTAATGGGTAAATGTTGCGGCCCGCCACGTGACAGTAAATAGGAAATACAGACGTTATGGTTGCATGTGAAAAGCACAGTGTTCAGTAGTGTGTAATATTAGTGCTGTATAAAACAGCTCTAAAGAATGTGCACGCGTCTACTTGCTATTCATTGACCTATCATGATCAGATGCCATATAAATGTAAAATTCTTTCTTGGTTCAGTTCATACAGCTATTAAAGTCCAAATTAGCCGATTACTTCCTGAAGTTTACCAGTGAGTCTTTTAGTAAAGAGCCCAGGTGTAGAGTTACAGCTCATATTCAGGGTGCAGTGCTGGATCCAGGAAATCAAGGCCTAGTGTGACAAGTTTTCCTTGTGAAATTGTGTCAGTAACAGTGAATTACTGAATAAGAACCATTGTTTGCAGTGTTTTGTAGAGCAGCATCATCATTTTAGCAGATGGTTTTGTATCATTCTCATTTAGCAGTTTTCTAACTTTCTTTAACCTTTCGTTAGAATTATTTGTGTGCTCAGGATCTTAGTCTTGCTGACATTGTCCTTTACAATTTTCATAATTCATTGTTCCATCAATGATGGAAAGCCATCCTGGCCCAGATGCATAAAAAGAGGCCCAAACTATGAAACTACCACCATCACATTTCACAGATGGGATAAGGTTCTAAGGCTGGAATGCAATGTTTCCTTTTGTCCAAAATGTTCCGTTTTGGTCTCATTCATCCACAAAATTAAACCGTGATTTGTTCATTCTCTTGTCACTTCCTAATTATCTTGGTAGCCCAGCTACTGATGTCCTAACCAATGGAAGAGCTTGATTTTTGTCTACCTTGATACTACAGAAAAAATCACAAGTGGCTCAAGTGTTTAATTCCTTTCCAACCAAAATATGAAATATAAATGAACGGAATATGAAGACTTATTTTTTAGCTTATAGCCCTCATAAGGCCATGAAAGCCACAGTTACTTCCAATCCCAAACCCACTGATGTTGTACAATACTAGTCAGAGGGTACTTATTTTCATAAAACCCACGATTTTATATCTTTCATTGTATATTTCCCTCAACCCACAAGTGCAAAGGCATCCAATTTAAGCTGTGTTTGTTGTGAAGAACACAGGATTGAAAACTAACAACTGTGGAAAATAATTGCATTTAGGCGTTCATGTGATTATTGTGACAGCCTGAGCTATTAAAGAATTTGTCTTTAAACATTTTTATAGGTGTGTGACAGCAAAGCGTGGTTTTGTCAGTCAGAGTGACTTTATTCTCCACGGTGAGTCATGCACAGGAATTTGTCTTGGCACGTTTGGAGACTTCTCAACACAGACTTTATCAGGTACGCAAGGTATGTTGACATTGCTGAGATAATATTAAATTACGAATGAATATATGGTTGGTGAATTTTTCACAGTGCATCAGTAATTCAGTATTACTTGGACTGCTGCCGCAGACTTGCCACTGCAGAGAAGAGCCGGATACATATTTCAGCTCGTAAAGCTCTAGACAGTCAGAGCCAGCATATCATAGCCCTGTCCTCCCACTGGCCCAGGTGAGAGAGAGAGAGACTCTAAGCTGGAGAAGGAAGACTCTACCCTCTTTTCTACACTTAAGCCAAGGGTTCTCCAATCCATCTATTCCTGACTCTGATTAAAGGAACGGAACAGGAATCGGATTTACTCAGATTTCCAGATTTTACCCCAAATATAGATCAGTCCAGACACGCTTGCTTTTAGTTTTGCAAGACAGCTACAATGAAGGAGGCCACAAATAATCAGATGTGTCTCAGACCAGTAATCACTGCCTATGCCTGTAAGGACTCTGTATAGATACGTATATATATACATATACATACGTGTGTGTGTGTTTGTGCGTGTGTGATTGAAAGATAATTGATCACTGTGTTTGCTCAGTTGTGTAAAAGAAATGTTTGTCCTATTGGACTGAAAAAAACTGCCCAGAGCTTTGTGCTTTTCTAAAAGTAATAAGAGTATGAGCTACAGCAATGGCTTAAGGGTTTTTGAAAATATTTGAATGATCAGATTTATTGAGTTTTATGAATATCGGATGCAGATCCATTATCTATAAAAGTGGATCAAAGTGCATTGCGTCAGCTACCAATTATGGTCATACTTGTTAGCTAAATGATCTTCTATCCGAAACATGTAATACACACACACAAACGTTTTTCATTTTTTCTTGCTGACCTGTTTCTTTAAAATGCATTCATTGCTGTATTCAAGCAGGGTGGCGATAAGCATGAGGTGGGTGAAAGGAGGGATTCTGCCTGGCATGCCGTTGCATAATCTTACTAATTAACTCCCCCACCACCATGTCTAAATGTGACTGGCGCTAGGCAACAGCGTGGCAGGAATGGACAGAACAGCTAAGTGTTCTGAATGGGCCTCTGAGCTCCACCTCTTCATTCCACTCTTTAGCCGGGGAAGGAGGAGAGGTGCAGGTTTCTGAAGACACTAAAATAATGATGAATAGGGAGATAGGTCTGCTGTTGACAGGAAGGAGAGAGAGAGTGTGTGTGTGTGTGTGTGTGTAGGAAGTAAGCAATATTTTGTAGCCTGTGTTTTTTTTACTGCCAGTGGGCTATGATTTGGGATGGGCATTGAGAGCCTGTGCTGTGTACCAGTTTCTGGTGGGGTCAGTACGGAAGTATGGATACTCTCCTGGGCAAACAATGCTGCTCTCAGTGTCAACACAGCTTTAATGCATACTAACCAGAGACGTGACCATGGTGGTGGGGGCTCAGGTGGGCACTGGCACTGGCCCCCAGAGACAAGCTGTGCTCACACTGCGAAATGCTCTTTCTGTCCAATTTCAAAACTGCTTTCCAATTGGTCCGTTTTTGTAAGGTCACCTTGCCATGCAATTTTGCAGCATGTTTTGAACCTGTTGACCATATTCTTTCATTTAAACAGTGCATAAGTTCCATTCTTCTTTTATTTTCTGGTTGGTAACACCAAAAGCTGTGCACGACTCTCACACCACTCCGCTGCACAAAACTGTTAATGGGCATAAACCTAAATCTGCCCAAAATATGCTCACAAGACAATTTCATTTTAAACCCAGCATAATACCGTTCCATTGACTCTGCTAGTTTTTTTGAACAATAGGTTATGATTTCTGCCACAATTTTTGCTTTTATAAGTTATAAAACCATCTTTTCATTGGATGTCATTATTATTTGCACTGAATGATGGATGGCATCATTAATAAGTATGTTGATATGCAGTATCAGTATTGATACTATTATCACTTAAATCCTGCAGATACCAATTCTTATCTGTGTTTAGTTTATAATTTGTTCGGCCAGACTTTATTTATTGTCCTGCCCATTGAAACACCAAGCAGGCTTAAAGGCTAAAGCAGATACGGGCTACAAACTACATACCTGCCGTTTTCTTTTCTTAAAGATGTCCAAACTCAGCCCTCACCCAATCCCGTACACTTAAAGACAGCCAGGCTCTCCTCCCCTCAGTGTACACACCGGCACCCACACACCTCTGGGCCAATCCCAGTAATGTATACCAGGCAAATCCTATTGCCCACTTTACAGGGATCGCAGGCATGCAGGACAGATTACAGTTTATTCTGTGCAGTCATACATTAACAGTGTCATTTATTTACTCTTGTGTTGACTCTAATACAGGTTACAGACCAGCTAGTTTTTTTTGGTGTAATTTCAATTAAATTTCATCAATGTCCCAAATATTGTTTGCTGGCTTGAGGCTGAATCTTCAAGACCTTTGTGTGTTTTTGTAAAGATAACAGGCTGCAGCTTGGACATTTTTTTACACCAGATAACTAGAGCAAGACTATCTGACTTGCTTGAATCTTTTGGATCAGCTTTTTGGATCAGGATGTTGTTTTTGGTACATTTTATATTACCTGAGAATCTTATCGGACCCTTTATCCCACAGCCCATATAAAGTGTCAATAATGTACATTAATCTTATTCTCTCAGCTTTGGTCTGTTTGTCACATTGAGTGTGGTGTTCAAATATCTAAATAAACTCAGCACAGTAGACATTTATGAAATCTAAACAAACTAAGCAAATAAAAGGACTGGATTATGGTGCACTGGGGTGCATGAAGTCTTCACAAAGTGTTCAGTGTTTATGAAAATTGGCTGCAGGAGCTCTGGAAGGCTCCAAAACTGTTCCGCTTGCAGTCGAGGTTTTAATAAAACTGTTGATGTTTTATTTAACAAGGTTTACTGACTATGTAAACAATGTTTAGCACAAATAAGCCCAAAATATCATTGACCTTTTTCTTTACACTCTAGTGTGAAAGCTGTATAAAACCTGATGTAACATCACACTGGTGGTAGTTTGCATTTTTTTTTTACTGTTTATGTTGAAATAGGGTGGATGAGGATGACCCACATATTAGCTTACATTTTCCTGTATTCATTCTTTTCCACTTATGGTACTTGTGTGTTTTTTGCACTAAAAACATACTTCATACTTAATTTTCCCCTCAGTAATGCATAATGCATGAACTGTAAAGTTTGTGTTATTTTAAGACTGATTCCCTGAATTCTAAACCGCTTGATCTTGCAACTTAATTTCCATACCATAGATTATACGGACTGGGAGTGGGTGGCACATTTTGAAACTTTTAAAAATGTTTTTAGGCTTCATTTAACTCTTAAAACAAAAACATGTTCATGCCTTGGGCCCTAATGTTTAGTAGATGACCAACATTGGACAATTTGTTGCATCACCCTGAAAGCCTGGGCCGCTTACTTTACACAGCATTGCTAATGTCGGAGACAACATGATCAAAATCAGCATATTTAGAACAATTTTAACAACCTTTTAGATCTCGATTAATGTTCCAGAGAGCTGTGATTGCTTTGGGAGTTTGAGACAGTTCCCTCCAGCAAAATAAACACCCGCCAGTCTGACACAGATCAGTGAAGGGAACCAGTGAGAACACAGCAGAATTCCTTCTCCCCTGGTTTGAAGCGAGACTTTTAACCCGTTCTCTTGCTGGTCTCTGAATACGTTGTTCCCCTTTGCTTTCTGAATAAGCTCAATGCTGTTATGTCGTTCCAGGGCCTCGTCTCTGTGGTGTAGGGCTCACTGACCTGTGCGTTTTTGTGTAATTAACCACAATGATCTCTGGATGGATTTCCATGCAGGAGGCAGGGAGCACTCCCGGTGTGTGTGTGTGTGTGTGTGTGTGTGTGTGTATGCCCTCTTGAGTTCTTTTCTTTTGTCTGCCCGGGTGTTCAGCATGCGAGGAATGTTCCGCGATGAGTAATTACGTGAGCGGGTGAACGTGTTACGCAGAGCAGGAGCAAATGATTCCCGCTGTTTTAATCGGCTTAATTAAACGCGTCAGTCTTTTCACATGACTATTTTTTTCCCTCTGTGCTCCACTGCTGGAGCATGTTTCTCTTCCTTTTTCCTCCCTTCATCTCCTTCCTCCTCTTGTTAGCATCATTTTTATTAGTAGCCTTTTCATCCTGTCACTTTTCTCACAGGTTCTACAGATCGGAGACTCCGCGTGTTGTATCTCTGAAGGCATTTTATATCAGTTAATGTTTCTCTCTGGGTCAAACAGAGACAAAATATCTTATTACAGTTATACTGCTGCTTCTGTCTAACAAACAGGCTTGCTAAACCATAAATGTGACATGGTTTAAAATGGCCATTGTTATTTTGAATTATTAAAACGTGTTAAGTGTCATAAAAATGGAAAACAAATGACTGTCTTTGGACATTCTCCAGCCTCCCCTGCGGTCCTGGTGAAGGCCCACCCACACAAACTCGTCAGGGATGTCTGGGGACTGGTCAGGATTGGTATCCAGGCTCATTTATCATTGCAAATCAGTATCACTATAGTTAAAGTCACTATTTCAATGAATAGTTAACAACCTGTGTATCATGCTGATCTGAGTTTGCTCATGTGCTGTTGTGAGATTTCTCTGGACGTACTGGCATGTATTGTCAGTGTTGAAGGTCAGTTGTGTTTTACATCATCTTCCTGTTTACACACTGAAGCCCAGCTGTGTGTTCTGACAGTCAGGAATGCTGTGCCCCAAATCTGGCCTGCCATTGTCTGACCGGACGGTGCTATGACTCCACCTGACCATTCAGTTCTGCTGATGGATGGTGCTTGTTCCTGTTGCAGTGATTTCATGGTAACTTGCACAGAAACTCCTGATATGGAAGCAGTGATGTTTACATAGGAATAATGATGTACACATAGGAATAATACAAGGACGTGGGACAGAGGGAGGGTGTGTGTGTGTGTGTGTATGTACATTTGTGCACGTGCATCAATGCAAGAAGTGTGTTTAAAAAATGTGTGTGGTTTAATCTGAAGTGAAAGTGAACACACCACTGCACACAGCACGAAATTCGACCTCTGCATTTAACCCATTCACCAAGTGAAGCAGGGGGCAGCCAGGAACACGGTGCCCGGGGAGCAGTGCGCGGGGACGGTACCTTGCTCAGGGTACCTCAGCGGTGCCTAGCGGCTTTGGGGATCAAACCCAGACTTTCTGGTCGCAGGGCGAATGCCTTAACCACTAGGCCATCCAACTGCCCACAGACCACACACCCACTTACAAACACACTAATCCTAGTGGGTAGGATACTTGCCTCTGGACCAAGAGGTCATGGGTTCAAATCCTACCACCACTGGGTTCCTGAGCAAGACCCTTTAAACCCAAGTTGCTCCAGGGAGACTGACCCCTGGGAATGGAAGTTGCTTTGGAAAAGCGTCTGATAAATGCCATAACTGTGTGTGTATTAATGTATGTATTTATTAGTATGTGTTTGCGCGTGTGTGTCTTAATGTATTTATTAGTGAGTGTGTGTGTGTGTGTGTGTGTATTAATGTGTGTATTTATTAGTGAGTATGTGTGTGTGTGAGTGTGTTTTGTGCAGGAAGGCCTGTGGCTGGAGTTGTGCTGTTGTGGTATGTGGTGTTTGATGCAGATGGCTCTGCTTCTCTCTGGAGGGCTGCAGCAGGAAGGCCTCCCAGCCGCAAGAACACACACACACTACCTCCTGTGGGTTATGGGTGCCGCATGTGGGATTAAACTTAGCTTAACTCTGAACACACTGCCTATCAGCAGTCCAGGGATTTTCTAAATGTTTTTCATGCAGATGAGAACGTTTTCTTTGGCATTTTCCTATAAAGTGTCATTGCTGATGTCAGAGCAAAACCTCATATCTCCACAAAAGTTTATATGCAACAAGTTTCTACTATGAGGCCAGTATGCAGGTAATATAGTTAGTTGTGTGATAGATTGACAGTTGGATTTTAAGGGGGTTAAACTGTCTTGTATGACAGAATCATACAAATACATAACGTGCTTTTAGCCCCATGCTTTGATGCTGCACCTTTCAGGTTTGGGCAAAAAGAGATTTAAGATGTGCTTTTATCAGTCATTTGTGGGAATCCTGCAGGTGAGATCATTATTCAGATAAATCCCGTTCCTTATACCCAGGAGGACCTTTAATGAACAGGGAGGTGAATGTTTTTAGCTAAATAATGACATGAGAAAACATGTGCAGACACTTTTTTCTCAAGCTGAGCAAAAAGTAGGACTTCTGATGGGCAGCGTAAGTGTGTGTTTAGAAAAAAAGTTAAATGTATTTGTGTAACGGTTGCTTAAGGTCAGCATTACTATTCATTTGTTTTGGAACTGGGTCAGAATGGAACCGAGGACTTAACACACACTCCCAAACACACATACTCTCTCTCTCTCTCTCTCTCTATCCCTCTCTCTCTCATTCTATCTCTTGCTCTGTCTCACTCTGTCCCCCTCTCTCTCTTTCTGCATGGTTGGAGATGCCTCTTCACTGTCCACATCTTTGACATTCTGAAGAATTCCCCCTTGCACTTAAATGGAACTGTGCACTCTGTGCTTACAGAATACATTTTCAGTTGTCTGCTCATCTCTTTGCACAACTGAACAATAATTCTTTGCTTTTTTCATGGCTCATAGCAGCAACAATTAAATATTAAATATTAAAGCCATGTTTGTATAACACTATGAGCTACAGGCTTGAAAAGAGTGAAGAATTTGTAGGAGTAGGAGTGATTAGATTAAACTCGAGAGCCTGTATATTAGTGATGTGTGGTCAGGTGGGTTCAGGTCAGCTTATTAGAAAATGTTGCAGGTGCGGCCAGGGCGGTTCAAAAAGTGAAAATGCGGCACTAAGTTATAAATAACTCACAGAAACATTTCGGCCTGGTTTGGGTTGTTGATTAACCATTATTTTTGCTGGTCGAGTGGAGCGGTTTGGCTCTCGGTGGAACAGGTGGTTGTGGGTCTTAAAAAACCTTGTGTATAGAAAATGCTGAGCTGGAAATGAATCTAATCTAATAAATCCTGCCTGAAATAAAGTAAGTCACATGACAACAGTAACTAAAGCTAAAGAAAAAAGCAGTTTCCAAACCGATAATGCTGCATTTTAATCATAATCTAGCATCACTATGTGATATTATTCCTTCTCTGATTTATTTTTTAGACTTGATTTGACCTAGTCCTCTGCGATTGGTGCATTTTTGTGCAGTAACCTCACGCGGGGTCCTGTGTCAGAGTGAAGTGTGTGTTCCAGGTTCAGTGGCTACTGAGCTATTCCTCCTCCTCCCTCAGTTTTCTCCAGAAGAAAGGAGAGTGAAACTGTACACCTCTACCCTCCCTACTACTCACAAATCAGGTCATTTCTTTCTCTTTCTCTCCTCCCTCCCTCTGTCTCTTTCTCTCCCTCTCTCTCCTTCTCTCTCTCTCTCTCTCTCTCTCTCTCCCTCTCTCTCCCTCTCTCCCAGTTCAAAGGAAGAGCATGTCCCTGCCAGCAGTTTCTTTCTTTTCTCCCCCCCTTTCCGTACTCCTTTTGCTGGCTTTGAAGAGTAAGGCAGGCTAACATGCTGTAAAGGAGCAGTGCAGGGACCAAACAGGGCACCCCTGGTCCAGGATAGCAGCCTCCTTGCTTTGATGTCTCTGTCTGGAACTGACTGGAACACTGAGGCTGTTCAGTGTTCTATGATCTTGATGTCTTGCCATCCTAAATAAAGCCTCAGTGAACACTGTGCTCTCTGCGACTGGCCTGGACACACAACACACAGACAAAACCCACACCTGGGACGTAGCAACGTGAAGTAATGAATCCACACTGGAAACCTGAACACAATGAAACGGCAAAATGAAAGTGAACAGAGGTGGCTGTGATAATTATAGCTTTTGATGGGCATGGAACTCTCAGCTATACCGGTTCAAAATCAATGTCCTTAAAATGACCTGCCTTACAATCTCACATCATCCAATTAGCCCATTCGCAAGCACAGTCCCACTGGTGGGATTTCCCATGGCCGGACCCTAGAGAGTCTGGTTCTACTGGTGGGTTTAAAAGCATTAGAACTTTCAACTTTAAAGGCTGATGCAACTGTCAGCATAATTTGTAGCCTAAGACTTTTCCTTTTTCTACAGTTCTTCAGCCTACAGTAACATTAGTAATTGCACTTGTTTATTTTATATATTCTCTTTATATCAGACGCAGACAGAAATTGCATCATAGAAACTGGTTGAAATACAATTCTGACATTCTAATATTAATGAAACGTGTTCTTTTGCTCAGTTGAACAGACAGATCTAAACAATCAATTTATGAAGTACAGAAAATGAACAGGAAACTCATTATAAAAAATAACTTTCACATAGAGGTGGGCATAAATTTATTTTTTTTATAGCGTTAATCCCCCCCCCACACCCTGACGGAGACACCGAGACAGGTGCGCAAACCGGAAAAGTCACAGAAATATCAGTGACCAGCGTTACTCAAACTTATTTGACCACA
>JBBPDH010122716.1:3892-19768 GCA_037974565.1 Clupeocharax schoutedeni | reverse complement strand
AAGGAGAAGAAAACCAGCAGTGAGTCATTGATCTGTTGGTGCACGTATAACAACAATGGCGTCTGCATTACCACATCCGACCAAAACACAGAGTAAATCAGTAGATCACACGTCTGTGATCACACGTCTGCGCTTTATTACCCGGCGGACCGAAAATTAACGCGACACTCGCCTCCCCCGGAAATCCGATAAATTTCAACCAATCAAATGACGACTTCGACATTCCTGAAGTGTTTCCAGTTAAGTGTAGCATATGCAGCAGACGTTTAGCCAACGGCTCATGGGCATGACGTCTGAGGCTGAGTCTAGCTTCAATGGGACCTCAGAGCATCGCTGAGACCGCAGCCGGTCTGTTTAGCCAGCAATTTATTTTTTCCAAACATGGACATTATGTTTGTATTTGATTTTGGTCCACGGTAAAGGCTTTGTAGATGCTCATCCTGTCTTCAGAGCCAGACTTTCTTCTCTTTTACTGCACTTTTCTTCTTTACCATGTACTGTTGTTGCTTTTTAGTAGACATACAGTACAAGTCTCTGCTTTGCTTGCATTTAAATCAAGCAAATAAATAAATAGGAGTTTCGTTGTCACCCAGTTGAACATTTCAATTAGCATAACAATCATTTGAAATGGCTAAAAGACTAAGGCACTTTCTTCCCAACGGTTGTATCAGCACTATTACAAAGGCACACACACACACACACACACACACACACACACACACACACACACACACACACACACAGATCTGCAATCCAATATTGCTAGGTCCTCAGACATTAAACTGTATACAAGATATCCTCAAGTTAAAATGGAGTCGTAAGAATGGATCTGTTCCTAAGTCAATAACCTATCCTAACACAGTTGTAAAATCTAGAACATAAAAACACAATTTTATGACAGAAAAAGGAAAAGGACATAAATAAACTGTACGTTTATATTTGACATTTAGAAGATGCTTTTATCCAAAGCAACTTCCATTCCCTAACTACAGGGGGCAGTCTCCCTGGTGCAACTTAGGGTTAAGGGTCTTGCTCAGGAGCCCAGTGGTGGTGCTGAAGGTAGGACTCAAACCCATGACCTCTTGGTCCGCAAGGCAAGTACACTACTCACAGAGCTACCTCCACCCTTGATGTACACTGTACTGTAGTATCAGAAAAAAATTTAAAAATTTAAAAATTGTGTAAAAAAAAATTGTTCAGAACCTAAGATAAAGGCCTAAAGAGTCGCCAAACAAAGAAACACAAACAGAACACTTAGATAAACATACTTCCTTACTCATACGTCGCGTTACTGCGCATTCTGCATATTTTTATGCCACTGAACTAGTTCGCCCACGTGAGCGCCATAAACACAACATGTCGTATGTTGAGACCCTTGTAAGTGGCAGCTAGTAGCCTAGCAGTGGCAGTTGGTGGCCTAGTGGTTAGGGCATTTGCCCTGTGATCAGAAAGTCCGGGTTTGATTCCCAAGACCACTAGGCACCTCTGAGGTATCCTGAGCAAGGTACCGTCCCCACACACTGCTCCCCGGGCGCTGTGTCCGTAGCTGCCCCCTGGTAAATGGATTAAATGCAGAAGAAGTATTTCGTGCTGTTCACACTGTGTGCAGTGGTGTGTTCGCGTATGACCGGATTGTCACTTTCTCTTTATAAACTGTTGTGAACCCCAACCCCCTCTTGCCTACAATGCTAAGATTGGTGGATAAAATGCATTTTTCTCACAGCCTCACACACTAGGACCAAATCTCACACATTACAGAAAACATCTCTCTTAAAAACAAATTTAAAAACATAGTGAAGTATATATAAGGCGTGGATTCAAGCACTGTATGCGGTCAAATGTTTAGCAATTATGCAGATGCAGAAACTTCGTGATTGTTCTTAAATATTTTGTTCTTTTTCAAACTATTTCTATTCCTCACTTAATCTCTCCTTAATAGCAAATGTCCAATTGTCGCTTAGCAACATTAATCAGAATCAGAATCAGAATCAGAATTGCAATTATTGGCCAAGTATGTGAGCGAACACATACAAGGAATTTGATTCCAGTGTCTCTCAAGCACAACAGTATAAAAACGACAACAATATTAAAAGATACAATAAACAATATACTGAGCAAATATAATATACAATAATAAATCTGCAATATGAATACGTGATATGGATTTATATTTATAAATATAAGGTAAACGTTAACAAATGTATACAAGTATTTTTGTACATATATGTTAATACTATTTATAAATATATATATATATATGTGTGTGTGTGTGTGTGTGTGTGTGTGTGTGTGTGTGTGTGTGTGGGTGTGTGTGTGGGTGTGTTTGTGAATGAACAATGAACAATATAATAAACAATCTACAAGGCCAAGGCACATCCAGGTGCTTTCAGCAGTAAACAAAATGCTATTATGATACACAGGGCCTTTTATGCCTGATGTCCCAGTTTGAATAAGTGTTTTTTTTTTTAAATGTGTCTTCTTTAAAAGTGAAGGAGAAACATATAATGATAAGGGCAAAAATGTGGAACTGATGGACATTAAGAGTATATAGACTGTATATATTTGTTTTATATTGTTTATTTGTTTATTTATTTATTTATTTATTTAGACTTTGTGTTCATTTGTTTTATTTGCATTATTTATTCATTATTTATTTATTTATTCATTTATTTATTTGCATTGTTTATTGTTTTGCTATCTGGTTATAATGGAAAATTTGAATGTTGTACCAATATGTATGACGATGCTTTAAAATAAAAATTGTTGTTTTGAAAAAAAAAAAAAAATGCTAAGATACTTTCTTCTTGGGTATTTTAGAGCATTTTTATTATGATTTCAATCTGAAATGCGCGTCCTTTTTTTTAATTATGCAAAATGTTATTTCAAAAGACCTTTTGCCCATGTATACACTTTTTGTAATATTTTAGCAGGGACTGAGCTAAAACTGTAGGTTTTATTTTTTTTGGTACAGACTTGAACAAGCTAATATCAGGAAATGTTCTGATGAAAGAGCTCAATAATCAGCGTTTCTGTAGCGATATTAATTGCCTTCTGAGTGTGTACACTCACTCGCTCAGAACACACAGTGTACCTCCTTTCATTTTGTAGCACAGCAAATTTTGCTCTCTCGCGCTCTCTCCCTCTCCCTCTCCATTTTGTTTTCGATCTCCGTGTGACAGCTGTCGTTTCCTGGATCAGAGGGAGGTGTATTTAAGGACGCGTCGTGTGCTGTAGTAATTATACATGCTGTAACGAGAGACAGCTCACCGAGTTCACGCCCGTGCCACCCAGACACACTGACTTTATGCTGATTCCAGATCAGCCTCAGAACTTTTATAAATCCGACCGTGCCATTGGAGGAGAGTGTATATATGTGTGCTGGTGGGTGAGGGTGTTATTGTCCTGTGCCCCCTTCTGGCTAGCAATGCATCAGCTGCTCTTTATAGCGTGGGCCAATGAAAATGCACTAATGTTTAAATATGATTCACTTACTAACTTACATTTAAACTTCCAGAGACAAAATATCTGAACTATTTTACTGAACGACAACTCTGTTCTATTCTGTTCTGTTCTGCTCTGTTACAGTTTATCCAGCTGATGATCACTACACAACGTTTGGATAAATCTATATTTCATAATGTTCAAAGATAAAAAGTTTAGTCCATTCTTCTCCACTGTACCCCGCTTTAATGAAGCCACAACCATACCATGTCATACATCACAGTTTCCTGTAGAATCTAAATAGAGTATTGATATTAGAGGTGAGCATAGATTCATTTTTTTAATCTAGATTAATCTCATTGTAATCTTGAGATTAATCTAGATTAAAATGCCCCCCCTCCCAAAATGATCCCAATGCCTGTTTTTATAGTGTAAACCATAAATATGCCTCCAAATGTTCTCCTATATCACTTTAATTTCATTTGGAACTCAGTTTAAAACATTACTCTTAAAGAAAATGTAAATATAAACCTGAGGTTAAAATACGGAAAAGTCAGGAACGAGAGAGTGAGAGAGAGAGTAAGAAAAGCGAGAGAGAGAGAAAGAGAGAGAGAAAGATACAGAGAGAGAGAGAGATGATCACACGAACGAGAGAGACTGAGAAAGGGAGAGAGAGCGAGAGAGAGAGACGATCCATGCGATCCGGAAAAGTCACGAACAAGAGAGAGAGAGAGAGAGAGAGAGAGGCACAGAGAGAGAGAGAGAGAGAGAGAGGCACAGAGAGAGAGAGAGAGCGACAGAGAGAGAGTGACAGAGAGAGAGAGAGAGACAGGTTTAAAACGGGCGCGATCCGGAAAAGTCACGAACCAGAGAGAGAGAGAGAGACAGACAGAGAGAGAGAGAGACAGACAGACAGACAGAGAGAGAGAGAGAGAGACAGACAGACAGAGAGAAAGAAAGTAAATCCACTCAGCACTCAGCACTGGGAAAGCACATCCTCTGAATGTGCATATTCTTCTTAAATACACAGTAAAACAAAGATTCCAATGTCCTGTTCAATTAAATCCTACTGTTCAATATAATCACTGTAAGAGAAAAATATTTGGGAAAGTGTCAGTGAACTGTTTGAAACGAATGCCCCCGTTCAGCTGTAATGTAGAAGCAGTTAAAAACCCAAAAGATGTTCATCATTTCTTTTCTAAAGCTGCCCGTGGTATAAAGTGATGTAATGAGGCTGTAATTGTAAAGTTAATGATGTGTTTGCATCTACGTGTAGCACAGAACAAAACTCAAACGCTGTCCACCTTGCCACCTACTGCTAGTTGACTGTTGCTCATGTAATCAAACCGATCTTACAGAAAGTCATGGTCCAGGGTTCACTGTACGAGAAACAAAGCATATTAATCACACTTTGAGTTCAAATTAGGATTAATTGAATATAAACAAACTTCACGCTGAGGCGCCTTTGATTTTCTATGAGAGCCACCACAGGGGACCAGTCAAGCTCTCTCTCACTCTCGCTGCTTCAGTTTTCTCTCTATTCTCATTCCTCTTTCTCTCTCTCTATCTGCCCAACTCTCTCGCTCTGGATAAGGCTGTTTGCTAAATGCCATAAATGTAAACTTTCTTTGTCTTTTCCACAGCTTGTTTTCTAATTATTTCTTGTTCTATCCTCTCCCTGCCCAATGTTCACTACCTCTCTTTTCCATCCCCATCTCTCGGTGTCTTTATCTCTCTCTATCCTTATCTCTCTCCCTCCATCAGCCCAACTTTCTCTCTTATTCTTCATCTCTCACCCTCTCAACAACTTTTTCTTTCTTTCTCACTATTTCCTTTTCACTATTTGCTTTTTCAATCCCCATTTCTCTCTTCATCTCCTTCTCTTCATCTCCTTCTTTATATCTCTCTTTTGATCTCTTTCTCTATATCTCTCTCTCTTCATCTTCTCTATCTCTCTCTTCATCTCCTTCTCTATATATATCTCACTTCATCTCCTTCTCTATATCTCTCTCTCTTCATCTCCTTCTCTATATATCTCTCTCTTCATCTCCTTCTCTATATATCTCTCTCTTCATCTCCTTCTCTATATCGCTCCCTCCATCTCCTTCTCTATATATCTCTCTCTTCCTCTCCTTCTCTATATCTCTCTCTCTTCATCTCCTTCTCTATATCTCTCTCTCCTCAACTCTTTCTCTATATCTCTTGCTCTTCCTCTCCTGCTCTATACTTCCTCTCCTTCTCTATATCTCTCAGTCTCTCTTCCTCTCCTCTATCTCTCCCTGTCTACCTTTCTCTCCTTCTCTCTCCTCTGTATCTATCTTCCTCTTCTTCTCTATCTTTCTCTCTCCTACTCTCCTTTTTTATACTTCTCCCTTTCTTCCTCTTCTTCTCTATACATCTCGGTCTCTCTTCCTTTCCCTATGTTCCTCTCCTTCTCTATATACCTCTCTCTTCCTCTTTGTCTCTCTACCTCTCTCTCTATTCCTCTCCTTCTCTAAGTCTCTCTCTTTCTCTCACCTCACACACTTTCACCCAGCTTGCCCCAAACATCACTATTATTTCCTCACACCCTCCATCACTAACAACAGCCAGTCACACGCCGTTCCATAATTATATTAATGACCGAACGTGCTGGGAAAACTAATCAAAGGGGTGGAAGGTGAAAGAAAGAGAGGAGAGATACAGAAAGTGAAAGAGAGGAGAAGAGAGAGAGAGAGAGAGAGAGAGAGAGAGAGGTGCTGAGGTGCTCTATTGAAAATAGAGAAGTTGGGAGGTACAAGCTAAGGACAGAAGGAGGAAGGAGAGATAAAATAAGAGATAGAGAGTCAGAAAGAGAGGAGCAGTGAGTGAGTGAGAAAGAAAGAGTGATAGAGTGAGAGGGAAAGGGACAGACTGTGAGAGACAGAACAAATAAGATTGTGAGAGACAGAACAAAAGAGAGAAGATGAAAAAGAGAAAGTGTCAGCAAGTGTGTGAGAGAGAGAAATAAGGAGAAAGAAAGGAAATAAAGACTTAAAGGAACATCGAACATACAAGACAGAGAGAGAGAGAAAGTTTGATCAATTGTTCACTGAATCTCACCAATTGGAGAATTTGTGAATTAGTTAATACAGGTGTTCTGCATAGATCATCGAATCTCTCTCTCTCTCTCTCTCTCTCTCTCTCTCTCTCTCACACACACACACACACACACACACACACACAGTCTGACTGCGTACTCATACAGTTAATTAATCTGGTACACAGACACACCACCTTGTTCATATATAAATAACACATTTACTCTCTCATGTACACACACCATAACACTAGGGATCTGCACACCTTTTTGTTATTGTTGCCTGGGCAACAGACCATTGGACTCTTTCAGCCAAGCTTTGAGCCCCACTGACACAGAGAAGGACTCATATGTTATTTGGCCAGTTGAAAGAAAAGGCATGAGCAACAATGATGTCAGTGGTTCCAGATGGCCATCCACTGGGTAACTAGTTTGTAACATTTGCAATCTACTAAATGTCCAGCTAACTAGCCAACTTCATAACTTTGTCACTAGGTACGTCTCATAGTGTTGGCAACTGAAGCAACATAATGGTTAAAGTATATCTCATAAAAAATTAACATTTTATGTTCATCTGCTAATTGGCCTATCCAAAAGGTTAGTTAGTAGGTTAGTACCTTTTGTTACAAAAGGTAAGACAAATGTTAAAGAGACTTATTCTACTTAACAGAACTTTTCTTGTTCTCTAAAAAGTTATCTAAGCAACAACTCTGTCTATATGAATATATGTGTGTATGTGTGTGTGTGTGTGGGGGGGGGTATTAGTATGCATTTATGTATGGACACATACACACTCACACTAAGGGCACCCACTATTGCACTCACTGACACGGGGTCTCTCACACACACACACATCTCCCAAGGACAAATAGGTCAGTGAGGAGTGGAGTGACCCTTACTAATGTCCACTGTCTTATACAAACACACACACACACACACACACACACACACACACTGTCTATATAACCTTGATCCATACTTTTCCTACCTTGAAAACCCCCACACTCTAAAACACCCCCACCCAAAACTGGAATCAAATAAAATGAGTACAAAGTGAAATCTAACTGAATTAAATATAACTGGAATCAAACTGAATCAGAACAAACTGAACTACATTGGAATCTGAACAAAATTAAATAAAAATGGTAAATGTCAAAAAAAAAGCCTTAAACTCTAGGTCTAAACACTGTTATCTGAGACGGGTTGGCATTTTTGCATCTGAAACATCCTCTTTTCTCCACAAAGCGATGTGCGGGTGATACTAGACACCCTTTTGATCATCAGTTGCCCAGAAATCAATGCCACAGTCCATACACTGTGGTTTATACCCTCCGGGTTATGGCCTTAGCCGCTCAACCCTGCTCCAACCTATAAAAATCTCCTGCAGTCTTTAAGCCTGACACTAATGTAACCTACACCCAGATTCCTATAATTAATCAGCTACACCTTCATGCAAGCAGTTTTGGAAGATTACAGCTGACTCTAATATTCTGAACAGGACCTTATTACCTCAAACATGCAGGAATTTGCACATACAATCAGCTAAGGTCAAAGCAAAGGACGTATTTGGTCATTCATTGGATTTTATTACTCCTTGATTATGATCTTCTTCTTGATATTACATAGCCTTTCCAGTCATTCCTGCAAATGATTAAACACCTGTGAAATTATACAGAACCACAGAACCGTTTTATGACTTTTATCTTGTATCTTTCACGCCGTGTGAGCTACAGGCTGTACAAACACTGGTCCACAAGGAGCTCTTCACTCTGCCAGGCCGAATCTGCTTTGACGGAGACATGGGTTTTATACACCTTGTACTACCCGAGACATATTACACATTGATTTTCTTGTTCTGTGGTCTTTGGCTCACCACTCAGATTAGGTTTCGACTCAACGGGGCCAAAATGTTTTCGCCCACTCTTGCCTTATGCACTGCTGCACCCTACACCCGATGCCCTATAATTAATGGACTAGTCCTTATACATAATGCACAGCTACACTCTTCACCCAGTGGCCTTGGGCTCTACACTCTGAACTATGGCCTATTCATAAGGCTCCAAATCCCAGTTACTGTGTGACCTCTAATCCAGCCCTGGTTATTTGTTACTCCGCCCACAGAATTAGCTACTGTCACAAGATAATTCAACAGTTAGTTAGAAGAAAATACTTTTTGCGATGGCAGTGGCAGTGACTTTGTATGCAATCTACTAAAAGTCATTCTGTTCAACCTTTTAGTCACATAATAGTTAACATTATACGTATGCAACCATAGCAACATAATGCTTCATTAGGACAAGCTTTCAAGTGTCCTATTCAACAATATGAGAAGTTGTAGCTATCTTTACCTGAACTGTATTATGATCTGGCCTGGTTCACTGTAGCTGGTCGAAACTAGAACTATCATGTTAATATGCTAGCTTAATGATAACAATGATCACTCGATTGACTAAATTGACACTAAATGTCTGCTAGAGTTTCTACTGAGCCTAGAGGAAAGCAAGATTCAAAATAAGATCTCTTCTGTCTCTAACATTTTTTCCTAGTCTTAAATTCAGCTTCTGAGAAAGAGCCTTCCTCTAATCTCAACCTGATCCCAATTTAAGATCTTAAGCGGCTCTTTATTTCCTCTCACTGTTCTCATCGTTACTTGTTTCAGAAATTCAGATCTTCCCGATGAACCAGAAGTTCCAAAGGATAGGTCATCTTATAAACGTCTACCAAAATTAGACAGCTTTTAGATCCATAAGGTTGTTAAAGAGAAGAAACCTGAGAAGACGATGAGAACCGCAGAAGAACTTCTGTCTTAGTTCCCACTTATTTCTCCCTAAGGGGGAAGGTTTAGGAGAAACAAGTCAGACCAAACAAGAAGATTTATTTCTAATTTAGAAAAAGAATAGACTGTTGTGAGCAGCAAAACCATCCTCTGGGAAGTTAATTGTTCATATTGTTTCTGCTTAAAACACACTTAGCCCAACAAACAAGCACTTTGAGGAGTTTAGCCCTCAGAGATCTAATTGTTTCAATGCGTCACATGTGAGAAATAATTCATATCATGCTTTCTAATATTTTTTTCATTATATATATGCAGATAAAGTAAGTGAAAGTGACCAATGGGAACAGTGGGAAACACCATTCTACATCCCACACCCTGCACCTTCTGCACTCTTACATACCTGACTCAGGTGCAGAATGTCTTGCTCAGGAGATGATTAATTAATTAACCAATGAGTTGAATCCAGCATGTTAGAACAGGGAAAGTATTAAACTGCAGTGGGTGGCCCTGTAGTACTGGAACCAGAGATACCTGCCCTACACCCTATGCCCTACGCCCTACAACAGACTTAACTCTTCCAGTGGACAATGTTTTTTTAATGAATTGATTTTGTCGTTAATAACCTATTCAAATTTTCATTGATTCTGAAGGCTTGCAGTGGTCGGCCACAAGTATTTGTCAGGCAGTTTCGATGCAATCACTGAGCAAAGCACTTTTATGGGCATCACCAATGCTAGCACTGCACTCTACACCATACATTCAACATCCCATGACCTAGAACCTGTGCTTCACATTCTACACCCATCCATCTCCACCCTACACGGCACAACCTATACCCTACACTTCAGGCCAGAAGTTTGAGTGAACCTTCAGATTAAGAATTAATAAATACATACATACATATGTTAGTTAATTAATTCATTGATTAGCTAATTAATTAATTAATTAATTAATTAATTAATTAAATGTAAAAACACAGCTTTCAAAAAATTGAATACAAGAAAACATTAGAAATTTCTTAAATGTGACAGTCTGGTTTTGATGTGTAATGCAACAATATACACTGTGAGTACAATTTAATGAATGAAAAGATTCTGCTCTCTTTGTCCTTGTTGAATTTATGAAAGCTGCTGTGTGTATCATTGTGCAGCAGTACAATAGTCATACATAATGTATGATTATTGTGTACACCGTGTACAAAAATCACACACACACACACACACACACACACACGGCAAAAGCAAGGCACTGAATTGATTTGCTGATGTTGTCCGCAATATATTTTATTCATGCGGAAATACACACTTTCACACTTGCACTTTTACTTCCAAATTGAAGGGTAATTAAATGAGAAGGGCTTGGGTATAAACACAAGCCGGAATCAAAAATTCACAAGCCAGAATCAAAAAAGTTGACACTATGACTTGTAAAATCTAGACATCTCTCTGTTTCCTTGTAATGTACTGGCTTGTGTTTTCCAGGTTTTGTGCTGGACCTCGTGAAGGTAAAACACACTCATGTATGTCAGTGGCTGTGCTGTTTTTTGTGGGGGTTTTTTGCATGGAAGTGGTCATGCATCCATTGTCGTTTTTTGCCGTTTCCTTCTTAAATCATGTACAAAATAGTCTCCTGTGATGTCTGCACCCAGACAGCACTGCATTTTGTTGTACCATGATAGTAAAGTTTAATCTAATCTAACCTTTCACATGCGAAAGTAGACTCAAGACACTGACCCTACCCGTCCAATGATAAGGCATATTTTAAGTAAAGGGATTGAGTACAGCTGAACACACCCACCTTCATTCATACCCACAGTCCAACAGTCTTGTCAGGCCTATCGAATAGCTCAGCATCAGATTTGTTACTTCAAAAAAAAAGGCATCAATCAAGAATATTGTTAGCAATCCATTTCCAATATCTACGACTGGAAGACCACACTTTACTTCCATTTGTTCAGCCCACAGAAGCACTTATATCAGCCCGCACAATAAATAAATAAATTAATGAGCTGCTTTTTTGCCATAGACATGTAACCTGAATACGAACATCATTGCTCTACTTTTCTCCAAAGCAACACTATCCACTAAGTGGACTCCCTCGGTCAGACTGTTCCGCGCAGGTCAGCCGTAATACGCTTGTTTTCAGCCTCGGCCCATAGGTGGGCTCTTTCTGTCCGTCTGCTTTTTAATGCCATTCAGACGCTCCCCTCAGTCAGATGAGCCCGGAAAGCAATGTGTTGGAAGGATTTTTGGAGCCAGCGCTCGGCCTGTCAATCAGGAACATCGTGCTGAAAGAGGGGACGGATGAATAGAGGGAAAAGGGCCTGAGTGGAATAAAGCCATTCTGACGGCTGCTCAGACAAAGCAGAGTTTAGACTCAATTAAATGGCACAAGGAGAGAAAGAGAGAAAGAGAAATAGAAATGGGGAGAGAAAGGTGGGGAGGAATAAATGAGTAGAATAGGCAGCGATGGACAGAGAGAGCGAAAGAAAAGATGAAAAACAGTTTAAAAAGGCAAATGTACCGAAAGTGGTAGGAAGAGAAAGAGAGACACAGGAAATGAGAAGGAGAGCTGGATAAGACAGTTATCTTAGAGCTGGATAAAAAGAGAAGAAGAGGGAGTTGAAAAGGGAGCGGTAGTGAAAGAAAATGGAAAGGAAGGGAAAATGAGAGAGAGAGAGAGAGAGAGAGAGAATGAGAGGGAGAGAGAAGGAGAGGGAGAGAGAGAGAGAGAGAATGAGAGGGAGAGAGAAGGAGAGGGAGAGAGCGAGAGAGAGCAAGAGAGAGCGAGAGAGCGAGAGAGAGAGACAGAACGAGAGGGAGAGAGAGAGAGAGAGAGAGGAAGGAAGAGGGAGAGAGAGAGTGAGAGAGAGGGAGAGTGAGCGAGAGGGAGAGAGAGGGAGAAAGAGAGAGAGAAAGAGACAGAACGAGAGGGAGCGAGAGAGGGAGAGTGAGGGAGAGAGAGAGTGAGAGGAAGGAAGAGGGAGAATGAGAGAGAGAGGGAGAGAGAGGGAGAGGGATGAAAGAGATGCCCTAACTTACTTTCTAAACAATATCTCAAAGGCCCACAGCAAACCTCTACCTCACTCCACCTCTTCTTCTTTTTCACTTAATCTGTACTTTCCTCCTGTTGTCTTTTCATCAGATACTCATCAGAAGAGAAGAGAGGAAACGAGAAGAGAAGAGGAAGTCAAAATAAAGTAAGAGGGAAAACAGTAGAGGAGTGTAGAATAAAGGAGAAGAGATAAGAAAATGACAGAAGAAAAAAGAAAAGTAAAGAACAGTACAGGGGAAGGACTGACGGAGCCGATGTGAAGGGAAAATGAAGGGAATGAAGAAGGAAGGTGAAGGAGTGCAGGTAGACAGTCAGTCTCCACATATCCTCAATCTCTCTATATATCACTCTCTCACCTCTGCACCTCTCCCCTTCTCTTTCTCTTCCTCTTTCTCTCCTCAGCATGTCTCTGCCTCTCGAAAGTGAGACTGTGCCCAAATAAAAGAAATGGCTGTGTGTGTGTGTGTGTGTGTGTGTGTGTGTGTGTGTGTGTGTGTGTGTTTTCATTGTTTTGTCAATAAGACCCCGGAATCTGAAAAAGGGAGAGATATATGGTATGATATGTGTGCACACATATGCAATCTTATGCTGAAGTTCAGGCGCTTCTGTACATTTCAAAACCACAATAACTGTCACCGTTTTATTGTTTCATTTGAGTTACAAACTGTGTACTGTTGGCCAGAAAATATATATATATATATATTTGTGTTCCCTGTAGAGCAGCTGCACTAATTCTAAAATTAACAAAACATTTAATTGGATTTTTATTGACTTGTTCTTCATTAATATTATTATAACTGTTAGGTGTAAATTATTATTTCTGAGATTTAGGCAACAGTTAATTGCAATTGGTATCTAAGGGGGAAGGGGGTCAGAGGGAAACAGAGAGAGAGAGAAAAAAGAGACAGAGAAAATAGGAAAGAAAGAGAGAAGTAGAGAAAGAGAAAAGAAAGAGAATAGGAGAGGAAGAAGAAGAAGAGAGAGAGACAGACAGAGAGAGAGAAGAAAGAGAGAACGAGAAAGAGAGTGAGAAAAAAGGAGAGTGTGAAAGGGTGAAAGAGGGAGAAGCAGAGAGAGAGAAAGAAATTGAGAAGTATAGAGAGAGGGCGAGAGAGAGGAGAGAGAGAGATGTCTAAGAAGGGACAGGTCAGTACTGCTGGATTGCATTTTGATTCCTAATGTCACGGACAGTGAGGATTAAATCCCCAAATCTCCTCCATTTCGCCACACGGGGGTGTTCAGGGTCTCCAGGCAAAAGAGGGATTAAAAAATGAGTGTGGAAGGAGGGGGGGGGGGGTTCTGGGTGAGGATGGAAGGTGGAGCTTGATTAATTGGGGCGGGGCTGAATAACAATTACAACATAATATGGGCAGGATCTGATTACTGCACCATGAACATACAGCAGGGCAGTCAGAGGGGGGAGGACAAACAGAGAGAGAGAACGGATAGAAAGAGATGAAGACAGATAAAGAAAGGGGGAAGCGAAAAGAAAAAGAATCAGACAAAGATAGAAAGGTGCTAAGACTTAAACGGGGGAAGGAGAAAGAGAGAGTAGAGTAAGGAGAGAGGACAGAGAGGGAGAGAGGATAAAGCAGAGAGGAAAGAAGAAAGAGCAAGACAAAAAATAGGAAAGAGACAGAGACTAAAATGTCCCTCTCTCCTCATTTTCTTATTGTAGCTCTCCTCCCCCACTCTCTCCTTTTCTCTCTGTCGGATCAGCTCGGCGCGCTGCAGCTCCGTTATAGCGGCTCACAAAGTCAATCAATCAATCAATCAGTCAATCAGTCCGCGCGCTCTCCAGTTCAGCATGAGCCCCTCTCTCCTTCTCTCTCTTTCTGTGTCTGTCTTTCTTTCTCTTTCTCTCTCTTCCCCGGAGCTCAGCACGTGCCGCCGCTTAAAGTTTTCCCGCGCGCGGAGTAAATAAGAGCGCGTGCAATAGACGATCTTACCCGTATTCCGGGACACGGACTCCGGTTGCGCGCGTCACTCTGCACTCATCCTCCTCCTCCTCTCTCTCCTCATCCCTCTCTCCGTCCGTCTCTCTTGGTTTCCCGGCCGATGTGAATATCAGATCGCCCTCCTCCGTCCCTCCCTCCCTCTTTCCCTCCCTCTCTCTCCTGTGTTCCACGGTACAATCCACGCGCCAGAACGCCCTTGGAAGAATCCGCGCGCTCCTCGGCGCTCCTTGGCGCTCCTTGACGGTCGCTCGGTCGTTCGCTCGCTCTGGTCGCGCACCCCCACCCCCTGCACCCTCCCTCCACCCGCCACCTCCACCCCTCCCGCCTCCTCCTCGCGCTTCTCGCCGTCCGGAGTGATGCGGGACTGATTCGGTCCGCCCTCGCGCTCGCGCTCCTCCCAAAACCGCCAAGATCGATTCTGACAACGGAGCCGCGAGGGCGCCCTCGCTCATTCCGCGCACGTGCTTTTCGCAACTACGCTCTCCCTCCCCCTCACCACCACCACCCTACCTAACTCCGCCACCCCACTTAACACTACCACCCTCTCTCTTACCACCACCACCATACCTAACACCACCACTACCCTCCTACTAAACACCACCACCCTATCCCTCTCTCTGACCACCACCACCCTCCCTAACCCCACCACCCTATCCCTCTCTCTGACCACCACCACCCTACCTAACCTACCACCCTCCCCCTCTTCCTGACCACCACCACCCTACCTAAGACTTCCACCCTCTCCCTCTTCCTGACCACCACCACCACCACCTTCCCCTTAATCAACGTTTCAACACGACTTGTTTTTGTTTCTGACTTTTTTTGCTTATAACTTTGTAAACGTTTTTAAGACCCTTTGGTTTTAACCTTTTAAACATTTTCACTCTTCGATAAGTGACTCTAGATTGGAGGTGATGTGCATCTCGTCCCAACTTTGGACTCTTCACGCCACATTTCTATCGCATTAGAGAGGATGACAGCTTATCGATAACCAATCACCTCTCCAATGACTCTGAACGACGCGCCATCACTCATATCGACTCTGGATCACTAAAACAGCTTGCATTGGGCACAGACTGCAGTGTCCAATCATGGGCTTTTAATCCTGGTCCTGTGCGTATGTGAAGGAGGGGGATCTTTCATTCTTCATAGCCTGTAAAAGGCTGTGATTCACAAGATGGTTTTGTGTGAATATAAGACTTTATTACACGTACAAGACAGATCTGAAAGGCTGTCGTGTAGAACTGATGGGATTAAAGTGCTTTGTGTTAAAGTGTTGGACCCCTGGCCCTGAAATGCCTGCTATCTCCACCACCAAGAGGCTACAGGCCAGACATTTAGGCTCTCCTCATAAAATATTAAAAACAAACAACCTTGAGACGCTACCTAAGATAAAAAAAACCTTGGACTTTTCAGTTTATTAATGCCCCTCAAGCAGATAGATGGACAGATGGACAGATGGATAGATGGATAGATGGATAGATAGATGGGTAGAGAAAGATCAATAGACAAACAAAAAGACACAGACAGACAGACAGCAAGACAGAAATATCTGAGAATGATTTATCTTGTTCTTCCACTCATGACAT
>JBBPDH010121898.1:0-10814 GCA_037974565.1 Clupeocharax schoutedeni | reverse complement strand
TCTTTCTCCCTCTCTCTCTCCCTCTCTCTGTCTCTCTCACACCCACATATGCACACACACACACACACACACACACAATGATACTAACTGATGCGATTAGTGGCACTTTAATTTTGGCTGATCATTTTTCAAGAAGGTTAGGTGAGGCTGTCGGGGGTGTGTGTTTAATGGTGATGCAAGGCCCTTTTCCTTTCATGCTCTCATCTGGAGCTCAGATTATCGCTAATCTGCCGGTCTTTTTTTACTCACTGTGCCGGGTCAGGCTTGTGCTGGGAACAGACTAAACCTAAATGACGATTGGCCAAAAAGCTTTCTAAATGGAGCGACATTAGGAGGGCTTTTTAATAAGCAGATTTGGGTGTTGAGTAGGAAACTAGACAAACAGCGGCATTTCTGTCTCTTATTTTATTGCATCATTTTTGTATGGTTTAGGAGCATTATATCATGCTGATTGTGATTTGATCAGATTATAAATGACAGAGCATGCTGTTCTCATGCCAGCTGACTTGTGCTGGACCGAACTAATCTAAGAAGTAATGGAAGCGTATGCCCTACCAATTAGCACTACACACGGTCTTCCCATGTTAGCTTTGGATCACGTCAGTTTTTTCATTCTTACCCATAGCATTAGTACATTAGCATTTTGCTTAGTGATCTATTGCTTTAAAATATACTCCATCTGTGTGCATATAAAGCTTTCTCCTCAAACATCACATATTTGCCTTAAATATAAAGCGTTCACCTCAAACATCACGTACTTACCTTAAACCATGTCCACTTCTTAATGAACCTTAACGTTAACATTAGCACTCTGACCTTTTGTAATGTAGAGCCTCAATGGAAACACACACTTCACAGTAAGCACTGTGCAAGCCTAAATTACCACAAGCTTGACTCAGATAACATCAAGTTTAATTACCCTAAGCATTAACATCAGCGCATTAGTATTTTTAGTTGATGTATCATGTAAATGAAAGCCCTGGCAGTTTTCGCCGTGTCTAAATCATTATGTGCCTAATGCACATAATTCTGTGTTTTAATGAATGTTAGATATTAACATGAGCACATTTGTATTTAGAACCATGCCTTGCATGCCTAAATCATATCGAGTGTATAATTAATCTTATATATTATGGATGGCATTAGCATTAGCATATTAGCAATTTCCAGTGAGGTATCGCTTTAATATAGACTTATACCCCACCAATTAACATTGGATGTTGTATATAAGATTCATTACATAATTATACAATTATATATAAGATTAATTACATGGTCTAAATCCCGAATGTGTAGTGAATCGTATATATTATATTGTTCACACTGTGTGCTGTGGTGTGTTCACGTATGACAAATGGTCACTTTCAATTTCAATTTCAATATGATGGAAAGGACTCTTATTGGCATATTGGTGAGGTGTGTCACTAATGTTAGATCATACTCCATAGATTAGCGCCACCTAAATTACACAGAGTGTGTAATTCATTTATTATGTTAATGATAGCATTAGCATTACCACATTGAGATACGACTTTAATTGAAGCATGTGCAAATCGTCACGCACTGCAAACCATCACACACTCCTTGCTTACTTGAAAGAAAGAGGTGCAGATACAGTGTGGAAGAAAGAGAGAGAGAATAAGAGAGAGAAAGAGAGAGAGAGAAAGCATGCAGCACAGGCACAGGATCAATGGGCTGTAGAGGCCAGATGTTGTGAATTTAAGTCCGGGCTTGAGCTCAGACAGCTGGGGGCCTGAGCGGATCTTGAGCTGCTTTCAGAATTGAGCTGTGCCTGCCGAGGCTCAGACTCACTCAAACAGGCTCCAAATGCTGATGTCATA
Organism: Clupeocharax schoutedeni; assembly: GCA_037974565.1. Classification (NCBI taxonomy): domain Eukaryota; kingdom Metazoa; phylum Chordata; class Actinopteri; order Characiformes; family Alestidae; genus Clupeocharax; species Clupeocharax schoutedeni. The sequence goes on along the minus strand of JBBPDH010121898.1, from coordinate 8,973 downwards.
CTCAGTTCCTCAATGTGTTTGTGGGACCAGGTGTGGATGAATGACTGTAGATTGTAGATTGTTGCTACGCATTGAGTGGCATTAAAAGTTACTAAAAGTTAAAATACTTCTGTCTTCCTTAACCTAATCCCCAGCTGTCAAATCTGTAGTTTGATCACAGAAAATACACTATATGGACAGAAGTATTGGGACACACCTGTTTTTCAAGGTTTGGGTTAGACCCTTTACTACTAGTAAAGGTAAATCTTAATGCCTCAACAGACCAAGACATTTTATGCAATGCCATGCCTCCGACTTTGTGGGCACAGTTTAGGGAAGAATCTTTTTATTCCTGCATGACCTTGCCCCAGTACACAAAGTAAGCTCCATAAAGACACGGTTGGATGAGTTTGTTGTGGAAGAATGTACAGACCCCTGACCTCCATTAAACACCTTTTGGTTGAACTGGAACAGGGATTGTGAGCCAGACCTTCTTGTCCAACATCTGTGCCTGACCTCATAAATACTGCATAATGAATGGGCAATGTTCCTACAGAAACTCCAACACCTTGTGGAAAGCCTTCCCAGAGGAGTGAAAGCAGTGATTGTTGCAAAGGGGGACCAGCTTAAGAGAAATATTAAGAGAAACCTTTATTAGTCTCAAAAGTGGGAAGTTTGCATTTTTATGGCGGAACGTGGAAAGGGGAAGAACAGCAAAGACAACAAAATAAAAGCTACAATACAGCAGTATAGTATAAAATACACAATACAAATGATACAAAAATACAAATATGGACATTTGTGTATGCAAAAAATACACACACACACACACACACACACACACACACACACATATATATATAGATATTTATATATATATAAATAGAACATGGGTGAACACATACAGCATAGAGATGTAGAACAAAGTGCTCCTACAGAAGATAGCAAATGCAGAATCCCTACATTATGGTAAATCTAGAACATGGAGGTTCAAATTGAGTGTAAGGGAGCATTGCAACTTCTGTAATCATGTTGTGAGTTAATGCATGGGTTTTAGTGAAGGAGCTTATTAGAACTGATGACAGTTTGAGTGGGCCGTTATGGTATAGTAATCGTAATAGGTTGTGACAGTTTCTAAGCTGAGGTAGACCCCCTCTAGCATGTCCACGTGCCTGGTGTAATCCCTCAGTGATTTGCAGGCAGGCTTGTGCCGCGTTTCCCATCATGCGGTATTAGAAACCCACGCATCCTCAGGAACACCAGCACAGTGACCTGCTGGGAGTTTAAAGACTCAGTATTTTAAAAGTTCCCTCTGAGACTTCTGGGGTTTTTTCAGTCTTATTGGAGAGGTTCATGGTGAGAAAACCTGTGAAGAAAGAACCTAGTCCTCTCAGCATCTCTACTGAGCCTGCTTTCGAGTTGAAAACCCACAGTCGGCACAGATGGAGTACTTTGTGTTCAAGGCCACTAATACATTTGGATTTTTTCATCAAAAACATAATGCTCATCGTGATTCATTTTTTATAACTATTCTCCAACTTCTCCTAGAAATAAACAGGGTGTCACTGTCCCTTTAAGACCACGGATGGGAACCAAAATTAGGTTTCAAATAAGAACCGATTCGAAAATACCCAGTACCAGGTACCCAATTTTTTTTTGTTCGGTAAATTGGTTCTTAAACACCGCATCTGCTAGGGTGTGTGGGGGTATCTACCAGGACCTGTTTTAGTTAAGATTTGCTAGATTTGTTAAAATAAATAAAAGGTTAAGCCTATTCTGAATCAAGTCTGTTTTGTTATTTAAACAGTTTGCCTCTTTTTTGTTTTTTGTTTTTTTACCTTTGTGTAATAGAAAAAAAAAGAATCGATAAGAACCAGAATCGATTAAGCGGAACGATTAAGCGGAATCAGAATTGAAAAACTTCAAACGATACCTATCCCTATTTAAGACTGAGATATGCAAACAGTCTTAGCTCTGATTGGCTGCTCTTTACTACTCTGTATTCAGAAACCAAAAAAATTAAAAATTAATTAATTCCCAACTGGCTGTTTTTGCCGCTTCGTTCTCTTTTGCCTCAGCCTGCACACACCCCCTGCACCATGCACATCTCTAATTGATCATTATCGGCCAGCTTCAGCATCCATCTCTTTACATGGCAGCCTGACAGCTTGGCTCAGACTCGTCCACCTGCAGCCGCCAAAGGTCACCAGCGGGTCAGCCAGCTTTGGATCCCACAGGGGTCTTTTACAGTAACCCCTGCTGGACGAGGTGGCAGCCATTATGCAGTGTGTACTGCCAAGTCTCCAGCAGGTCAACCCCATTGGATCAGTCAGTTGGATCACTTTTGCACTGCTGAGGCCTATCCCATTGGGCCTGAAGCCCTGATGACCAGTTTCCCACTGGACAGGGTCATAAAGGGGAGTGGTTGGGTTACAACCAGACCTGTCTGTCCTTATGAACTGCAGCTGTGTGCCCTTGTGCATTCTGAAAAGGCCGTTTTCATGTTTTTTTGCACAAGGACTATATAGACTAAAGGAAAGTAACACACATACACCAGACTGGTCATGATCTGACATCATCAGACTTTGCTATCTTCTCCTGTACACCTAATTGTGTTCATTCTCACAGCATGGCTCCATTATGACACATCCATTTGGAGTGTAGCTGGGCCAAGGGTTTATTAGGATGACCAGAGAGCCCCGGGCAGGATGCTGTTAGATGGGCCTGCACCAAAATATGTGGGCTCATTTCTCATATGAATAATCATTGTTTTATATATAGCATTCACCAGACATATATAGACATTCTCTATATAAACTGAACTAGAGCTCTTGTCATGTGAAACAAAAAAATCGAAATAAGTCATAATGTTTTAAATGAAAGGCAGTAACATGTAAACGTGTTTTCATTATGTCATAACAAAATCACATTTACATACGCAAATTCAGGCCACACCACTGAAGACTCACCCACTGACACTAAAGTTATAAAGAATGACCATACTGCTATTTGAATGAGGTAAAGGGTGATCAATCAGAACCAAGCTCATACATATCATACATATATCTTATATATCTTAAAAGTACATTAGCTAAAATGGGATGAAGGGATGAAGGTTGGGAAATGATCATGAATTATTCAAATGAAATGAATTATGACTGCATAGTGTGCATAAAATTGCACACATCATAATTGGAGATGAAAAATAGATTAAGACATGGATTATAACATGAATTATTTAAAGGGTATACAAGCTAGGCTGACTTAGCATCTGTTTGCTAGCTAATGTTACAACTTCAGCCTCAAAGTTTTAAAGGATGCTGTATATAAGGGTGTGTGAAGTTTTCATTTTATTAATTTTTTTAAATATTCACTGAAAATTTTCAGAACTTTGAAACTGGAATTTTGAAAAAGGAACTGAAGTTTGACAACTAAAACTCAAACAGATTCTCCAAGCAAGGTAACGTCTCAGACACATGTATGTCCGCGTGCTGTAACTTGTGGACCACATCAAACTCTGCAAGATCTCTGGTGTTCTATAATTACAGTCTGATATCTAGAGCACCATTGTATGGATGCATTTTTGGTGCCGAGATCTGAGAGCATCATTCCCTACTTCTGTCCTGTGGATGCTCAGATGGATCGGAGTCTGGGGTGGTGTGGATGCTGAAGCAGCTTAATTAGCTGGAGCGAAACAGCTCGGCAGCAGGAGGCTCTCGGAGCTACGGAGAGCATGCCACACTTCATCATGTGATTGATAGCGACCAACACTCCATCTGAAACTCTGCAGATTGGGCCACACATGCAGCCAGCATGGCCCATGTTTGGAGCCAGAGCAGCTAATGGCCACATATGTAGTGGCTCGTACATGGCAGGCACTGCAGTTTAACCCTTATATGTCCAGAACAGATGTACTGCTGTCACTTGCATTCTGCATCAGCAGCTTCTGACCTGCACTTTCTGCTTCATCATCTGGAGGTCTTGAGTTTATTTCTCCCACTCCAGCATACCACCACTGAGCAAGACCCTTAACCCTAAATTGGTCAAGGGAGACTGCCCCATGCAGTTAGGGAATAGAAGTCGCTTTGGATAAAAGCGTTTGCTAAATGACATGAATGTAAACGAATGGGGGAGTTCTTACTAGTGTTTGGTCTCATGGTCTCCAATGGCTACCAAATGAAAGAAAAACTTTTAGTAGTTTATGTAGTTAGGTAATCATAAAAATATTTTATATGTAGCAAAATGATCACATTACCACTTTACATAATGAACTATGTATTATTGTGGGTGTATTTGCATTTTGTTGTTTTGTTATTTATTTAAGGAGATTCCCAAAAGTCAGCCCATCAACATCATGGCAATAGAAAATACAGTGGCCCTGAAATATTTTCAAAAATCATTAAATGCTGGATTCTCCAAATTCTTGTTAGAACTGAAATATTGAAATGTTTTTTTTTCCCTGTAGAGTATATTGTATCTGTTGGTCAAACATGTTGTGTTCTGAGAAATAATACAAATGGAAGAATATTCTTTTTAAAAGACAGTGTAGAGATTTTTGTTGCAAGTAATTTTGGACCATTCATCATGAACTTTGCAGAAAGAGTACATATTATATTATGTCAAAAAGTGAAAAGCAAAACTTTTTGGGCTTTATTTATATTCTCGTTTTAGAATTACTTCAGCTTCTAAATTTAAATGCTGTAAAATGTTGATACTGTGGTATATTTGATCACATTTTCATTTTTTATGAAATTCCTATTAATTTTATGGTATACTTTAATTCAGGCCTAGCTGTGATACATTAAGCGTCTATTATTCCTGGGAACATCTGCATCATCTAAGAGTAGTTAAAAAAGCCAGATCGTAATAACTCTTGCTTTTAGGCTTCAGGTGTTGAACGGGGACATCAATAAACCACACTCGACACCAGCAGCCCTCATGGCCACCAAAAATGAATGACCGCTCACCTTGTAGCCTCTACAAGCAGAGCATCTCCACCAGATTGACCAGATCCTTCTTAGCTGAACAGCTCCGTTACAGCTATTGTTGACAGTGCTCTCAAAGCTGGGAGGGCAATGGATTATGGGGAGTACTGAAGCCTCTATCTTAATCAATAAAGCAAACAGGGTGAAGGACATTATCCCCTATTCTGATTAATCTCTGCTTTATAGACTCTGAATGCTTTTCACACTCTGGAAAAACGCTGTAGTATCCTCCACGGGCTTCTCCGGGCAAGACTTTCTCTGGCTCAGGCGGACGGCTATTGAATAAGCGGGGCACGATGGGGGAAACTATTAATTACTCCAGTGTCCAAGCATTAAAGTTAATTCGGAGTCTTAATAACATAGAGGGTGAGGGACAAGCACATGCCATAGAAGCTTAAAGAGCCTGTTCATTTGTATTTCTGTGCTTTCCTTCCTGAAAATGAACTTAGCATATTTCATAGTTTCATTTTTCCAGCCGCTGTCTCTTAAACAACCCCCACCCCCAAAGTCCTAAGAGTTATGAAAATGTTTTTTGTTCAGATTGGCTGCCTGTTTGACAAGAAAAATATGTATGATATCACAACCATGAGGAGCTTAGCTTCTGTACTGATATGTTGATGTTACAAAAGCAAGGAAAATATCTGTTTTCTACTAAGCAGAAGAAGAAGGGGATAAGGGGGTGGGGGGTGAGGATGAGGATAAGACGAAGGCCTCCGGCATTATTCAGGGTGTGCTGCAGCAGCATGACAGTATTTTATTCATTTTTATTATACATATATATTTTCCCCCCGAATGCAGCGATGGCAGGTTTTACGAGAGGCGTGTTGTTTAGATGCTTAAGGCAGAAATTAATCTCTGTTTATGTTGGAGAGATGCCCAGAACTTTCCGGTGTCTGGCTTAATGTCTTCATTTTAAAGTTGGGAACAGGAACAGTCTGAGCTAACCCAAGCAGATTTAATATCCCCATTATGGTGCCAATACTGAAAATTTGTGATTTGTGCCATTGTATTGATAGGAACTTTTTTTTTACACCTTAGAAAAGATGGGGATACTTTGGGAACACAGACTTTGGGACAAGAGGGGTGATGGTTTCAACCTTGTTCTTCAAGCAAATCATAAAGCATCTAAAAGATGAGCTTTAACAAATCAGTGGCACCAAATGAATAATCTCCTTTCAGTAAAGTTGTGCTAGATACAGCTCCTGATGTACAGCATTAGAATAGATCCCCTGTGTTGCTATAGTCATCGGCTAGCTCTGAGTGAAAGACCACCTTCAGCCTGGCAGAGATGTCAACACAGCAAACCCACCAACACTTCTGGAGCATAAATACTGCAATTAATGCCACAAACATACCACTACCATGCCAGTGCCACAGCTCTACTGACTGTAGTAAACCACCTAAATAATATTAGGTACAGATCAGGTCAGAAACAGCATATATCACAGTATAATGCGTCTGTAAAGGTTTCTGGAGCTCTCAAAGTTTCCAGGCAGTGAAAGAAAAAGGTATGAGGTTCTCCCAAAGTTCTCGGTTCCACTCCTGGAGGACTGTTGTCCAGCACAGTTTGGTGATCTCCTTGCTCAAACACACCTGGTTCAAGTCACCAGTTAATGACCAGATTTAATTCAACTCACCTGGCTCAGCTCACCTGGTTCAGCTCTACTCACCTGGTTTGGTGTTTCCCCAGTGGATCAGGGCACCCCTCCCGCTGTTCTTCCAAAGTCATTCTGTCTCTTTGGAATGCCCCATATTGATCCATGCTGACTCGTCCCAGTTTGGATTGTCAGAGACATGGTGGATGGAAATTCTGCACAACTAGGTCAGGAGCCCCAGGATGGACATGGTGTGCCGGCCACACAGTCAAAAAGGAATTCTTGTTGGGGGAGAAACGTGTGACCCGAAGCGCTTGCTTAAATGTATTCCTGGATTAGATCAGATCAATCCCAATAAGTCTTGTGGTGTGTCTCATATTCGAAGAAGAGGAGCAGAGCAAAGCGGACTGCCACAAGGGCCATATCTTATTAAATCCAGAGTGGGGTGGTATAACACCGTTAGACAGCTCAACTAAAAAGCAGGCACGGGGGGGCGGGGGCAATAAATATAGACAGGGGATTGTGCGATACAGAGAAAAAGAAGGTAGTAAAGTGGAGGAAGAGATAGGATTATGTAATGTTGTTACCCCACATCACCTGCAGTTCTCAGTGTTCGAACCAGAGATGAAAGGCTCATTCTGAAATTGATCTAATTCTGAAATAACTCACCACAAATCAGTCTCAAGTGTTCAATGAAATCTGTCCCAAACTCACTATGAATTCAATTTCAAACTCATCCCGAAATCAGTATCAAACTTCCACTGAAATGAATCCCAAAGTCGCCCTGGAATCAGGCTCAAATCTGCATGAAGGTCAATCCCAGACTCAACCAAGTATCAATCCTATGCTGTTCGTGAAATTCATTACAAACTTGCCATACCCATTTTAAATTGACCCCAGACTCACCAAAAAGAAAATAAACCCCAACCCCATACTGAAATCTGGGCCAACCGCACCCTCAGCTTCAGTTTCACTCTGAAATGAATCTCAAATTCACCTTGAAATCAGATCCTGTCAAAACGTCCACCCCAAATTGAACCCAAAATTAAAATCAAACTCATCTCAAAATCAGTCCCACATTCACCCAGAATGAGGTGAGTCCTGTGGCTTATGGACTAGGGAGTGTCCCCCGAGAAGAAATTTCACATTGTTCATGTTGTGTGACTATAGGGACCACTTTACTTTAAATTGACCTCAAAACTCACCCAGAATCCACCCAGCTTGCCTCCAAATTGCCACCTGGCATTTACAGAACAGACCCAGGTGTGAGGAAAAGATTCCTAAAATGTTTTCACTGATGACATTAACGGGGGAAAACAGCAAGAGGAGAGAATGAATCACTTCCATGTTTATTGTTTCAGGCTAATGAGGCTAGCCGTGGGCTCAACTGCCACTCAAGTTTTCACAGTGATGCCCGGTAACAATAGAATAGTCAATAGAGGCTCTGCTATCAGACAAGAGCACAAAACAGCTAAACTGCACACTGTACTCGTGTTTGTGTATGTGTGGGTGGGTGTATGTGTGTTCTGAGAGGCTGTTCTGAGATTCTTTGTGTATGATTTGTGTTTTAATGCATCAATATTAGTATTATTATTATTGTTGTTTTAATTCAGATTTGTAAAATTTTGCTAGTTTTGTTGTAAGAAAGCTAAAACTACAATATCAAATAGAAACAGTGCTTTGTATTTTTTTTGGTAAATATTAAAATAACAGAATCAGTGAAATGAAGCAACTAAATTATAAACAGTAATATTCATTTTTTTAGTTTCAGGGCTGAACTAATTTTTAACACTGAAAGGGAGAAAACTGGCTTTATCCCATAGCAGCAGGATATCACAAATGCATATACAGTATTTTCTGTTCATTTCTTTTACAAGTTGGTGGGGTGTGAGGTGTACAGACCTAAAACACATGTACTTAGGGACACGAAGGCTATAAATTATATAAAGAAGTGTTTACTGCTGTGATGATGTGTTAGATAGTAGAAGCAGTGTTTCCTCTTAAGTCACACAGCGCCTTGGTGATACTGCTGGATAGCCAAGTTGCACACACAAGCATTTCGGCTAAGAATAAGGAATTTCACACATGATTATGAACATATTTTCCAGATAGTATAGAGAGAAATGACTTAAAATGTTCGATATGGTCATAATATTGTTCAGAGTCTTCACAAAATTCCAAATTTCAGTTTTTCAGATTTTTCATGATCCCACCCGTTGATTGCACATAGAGCAGCTGCTGTTTTTTTAAAGAGGTGTGTGTGTTTGTTTGTTTGTACATGCTCACCAAAGTTTTTGACCACATGCAGAGTGACATGAGCAGCTCATGTTTTGTAAAAGAGGTTTGTGTGTGTGTGTGTGTGTGTGTGTGTGTGTGTGTGTGTGTGTGTGTGTGTGTGTGTGTGTGTGTGTGTG
>JBBPDH010121586.1:0-19787 GCA_037974565.1 Clupeocharax schoutedeni | reverse complement strand
AATGCACAAATGTTTGCAAGAATGACAGCATTGAGCTGGTGTGGATTCATCGTCATACCTTGACATGAAATATACAGCCTGAAGAACTGTATTTCAATGGTATCTTTTCACCATATTGTTCACCTCTACTGTATGTGATTCATATTCAGACCAAAAATACTGCACTCACACGTCTTTTTCTGCTCTTCACACAGTTCTAAAGAAACACACCCACCTAACACATCGCCATTTGCCTGTTAAGGGACCCGGCCCAGCCTGACTCAGCGATTTCAGGCAAGCTAGTGTTTTCCTCTGGTCACCATGGCAACGGGACTGTATCTAATAGGAGAGCCCGAGGTCATCACTCCGTCCTAAGTTAAAATCACGTTGACATCTGAACATATTTCAGCATTTGGTGTGTCCACCCTTTTTTTTAATGTTTTACAACATATTGTTTTCTCTGCGGCCCATATATGGAAACTAAGCTGCAAAAGACAGTCTGTGTTTGTGATGTCACAAAAGCCTGCACATTTATATCAGTCTATTCTACCTACAGCTGTTTAGCCCCACCCACTTCTGGTCAGGCTGCAATGAGCATTTCAGCCTGGGCGCCCAATACAGTCATTAAAGCACAAACAGTCCGGGATAAAGAGAGGAAAATAGAATAGAAGCCTAAGCTGTTCCAATATCACAAATTTAGGATGTGGTGCATGTTCGGCAATTATTGATATTTCTTAAATACATTTTTATTCTTCTTTCTGAAGCATTTAAGCCTCACTGAGGTTCAACTAGACATCCCCACACTTCAGGTCACCCCTCCCCCGCGTGTCCAGATGAAAATACCATTCCAGCCTGCAGACGCTGGAGTGGGCGTTTTCAGATTACTGCGTTTCCCGTTCTACAGTCCAGCTGGCTGTCGAGAGCGGAGCGATAGAGCAGGAAGAAATATTCCCCTCTGCAGCCTCAACCGAAGACCTCGCCACACCGGCTGCACTCTGCTTGGCCTAGACTCGTGCGCTGGTGTGTTCACAAGAGAGGGACAAATGGAGGAAGGAAGATATCAGATGGAAGTCCCTGTAGATGGAAGGAGAAATAATCAGGTGTCTCGTGGTGATCTGCTGTTCTTGGCTGAGTATTCATACCCTCAGTAACTAATTAGTGGGAGGGTGAACCTCACATCTTTTTTCTTTTCGCAAGTCAATAATTACTTTTAAATTCCGGAGTATCCAAACAGATCTTTAACTCTCATAATCTTTCCTTTTGGCACATTTTCCTAAAGCACTGAGGATTCAGAAGCTCCCCTTTGTGAACATTTTGTGGCGTGCGGTGTAATCAGGCGACACCCAGGCAGCAGAATCCATTTTCTTTTCTTTTTATTCTCAACAGCTCATCATCGCACAAAAAAGCACCCACTCTCCAACTCCAACTCCTTCTCCCAACCACTCCTAAGCACCGCCTCTCCCCTTATATACACGCCCAGACAAATCCCCCAGTTGCTATGGCGATGGGCCACAGGTGCAGCCCATGGCCCCCCCACAAGTCACATAGCCCATGTTCATACAGCATGGCCCACACATGAACCCCAATTAACCCCTAACAGGCCAGATCGTCACAATATTCAGAACTGTGCAGTGCAGACCCTATATATGCCTAGAACAAATGTGAATTTACCTAAAATGTATTTACAAAAGAAAAAACATTCTTAGTGTAAGTGTAACAACCTTTCTTTCGTTCTTAGTCATTTTGATGGAGTTTTATATGCAATTGAGGGGACGCTGCCTCTAGTGGCTGATGTAAAACAACTAGCACTACAATACTACTGTTAACCGAATGGGTTTTAAACTGTATTTTATATATATCTACATTATTATTTATGTTAAATACAATATACAAATGAAACATAAGCACATGTGTGTGGATTAAAGGAAGACATCGACCCTTATCTGACCCTAAAGATCTAACTTTCTTCCCTTTTCCAGTTAAAACTACATGTGCTGCCCTCCACCCTGTAATATCTTCTAAACTTGTCTTGTACATTTGACCATAGTATAGACTTCTATTACTGTACAATTACATTAAATATGTTGACATCTAATTACATGAAATCCTTTGCTCAAGAGAGAAAATAAGAAAGGTAGACGTAGTTAATACAAACTGTAGATTATGTTCATATATCCATACTGTATTCAAATTTCATATATTCATACTGTATTTTATGTATATTATGTTCATACTACTGTAGATCTATCTGTAAATATTACTCAGTTTCTTTTTGTACATATCACCTTACGTATACTCATAACTTATAACCCATAACTTGTAACCCATACTTATACCTTTATCCTGCACTTGCTGCTTATTGCACTTCTGGTTAGACCTAAACTGCATTTCCTTGCCTTGTACTTGTACATGTGTAATGACAATAAATTTCAATCTAATCATATATAATCTTACCTTGGGGCTCCTTCACTCAACTTACCCTACAGGCCAAAAGATACTGTGCAGACAAAGGTAGAAAATGCCAGGCCATTTATCCTAAAGAGGCTCTGGATAAAGTAAAACCCCCGGCTGTATCAACACATCGAGAAGATGAGGGTGTACACATGAGGAGGATGTTTAGGTAAAACCCAGAGGAGAGTAACATTAGTCTTACCCTTTCAGAACACCATCTCACAAGCATGCCTGTAAATGCGGCACACATAAAAATGTCAATCAAGTCCAACTCCAGTTCAGCTAACGTAAGTCTCTTCAGCAGCAACTGGCAGCAGTGGACTGATCCCAGAATCTCAGGTTGCATCTAAGGGGACACAGCCGTTAGTGAGACCCCTAAATATGGATCTGTGTTAGATCACTGATAAACAGGAAACAAGAACAAATCATAAGAAGTCATCACACAGTGTCCTTGGCTAAATAACTGTGCCCCAATTGAAAACTAAGCTCACATTTTGAGTAAAGAGCATGTAGTAGAATGTGAGTGGACTCATGAAAAACCTTAGGGGCTTTCCTCGTTTAATCAGGGCAACTGAGCATGATCTGTTATTCAGTTTAATTCAAGTGTGCACAGAACAACTGAACCATGCTTCTTCCAAGCCTGGTGGTGGACACATGTCTGCACCAAGGTCTGCACCAAACCAGGGGTATCCAAATTCACAAAATGCTTTCCTTCTATACTCAAGTCGTTCCTGCTGCATAAGTTATGATTAAAAATGGCAGACAACCAATAAATTTATACCCAAGCAACTGGTTTGACTGGGCTGAGTGCCAGCGCCCACAAACTGATAAACCGTACAGTCATAAAGCTGAAATTAAGTGAGGATTCATTTTATTGCAGTACATGTAGATGACATAATGGTCTGGACACTATATCAAAAACATAAGGACTATACTAGAATTTATGTAATAATAGTGAAAGTAATGAAAATGATTTAATACAGAAAAAGCCCATCAGTTTTTTTACAACATCTTCATAAATAAATGCTAATTCTGCATAGACTGAATTGCTGAAGAAGGGAGTTTCTTTTTCATTTCTATCTAAAAAACAGGAAAATGCAGTTAAACAATATTTATTAATGAAAAAAACACTAAAATATTCTTTATAAATTAATCAATTACCATAAAAGCAAAACATTCAGTTTAGAATGTCGTGTATTATGCATCATTCAGTTTAATGATATCTTCATAATATATGTTTGTCTCTTAGGCCTAAATACCCCTTAAAATACTTCACAGACATTTCATGACATGATTTTGACAGCAGTGTTGGAAAGCATGGGTCCCTGTTGGCAAGCAGCTGTGTGTTTTTTTCTTGGCGGAGCGCTGATTCGGTGAATCAGTGTGTGAAAAGGAAATGGTTTGTTCCTCCTGAAAGATGCAGTGGGGTGAGAACCCGTGCCCATGCCCTTACTGGAATCCCTTCTCCGGTCAGATGAGTCAACAGGTTTAACCTTATCAGTCTCGCCGTTCTGCCAACAGTCTTCCATGCGCTCTGTCAGGGTTCTTTCCACAGCTGTTCTTTCTACCACCAGACGTTTGGTTAGAAACTATTACCATAATTCACGAGGAGAGCAGACAAACTCTTCACTCGTGGCCATTTTGTCTCATTTCTTAATACATATTTATAGTACAGTCTTGTGCAGTTTGAATATAGGTGCAGCAGTGATATCACCACTTTAGTGGAAGCATCTGTTTGGGAGGTGGACCACTCTTAACTTATCAGTGACACCAGTGCACCACAGTTTTCCATGAGAACAAGCATGTCAGTGTCAATGAGATCAGAGCCCCTAGATCAGTGGTTCCCAACCTGAGGTCCGGACCCCCATAGGGCGGTGCGAGGGATCGCAGGGGGTGCGCACAATTTTGTCTAGATATTAGATAGATATTAAATTCATAAAATCTTATCAAAGTCTGAGAAACATAAGAGCGTATGTAAGTGTATGAGAACAAAAACCTACAACCTTGATTTTTTTATTTTTTTTGCAAATAAAAGTTCGTAATTAATCACTTTACTCCGTTTGTTCATCTATACGGGTGGGAGTTGGGGTTGGGGGTCTTGGACACAGGCAAGGTGGGCTTCAAGGGAAAAAGCTTGGGAACCACTGCCCTAGATAATGCCTGGACAGCAGGGGGCATGATAAATAGTTTGGGGGGAAGGGAGGGGTCAGATAAACTGCTGCGAGATAGACTAGTCTGTAACTGTACCCCTATATAATGAAGATCTAAGGTGTTTCTAATAAAGTGACCAGTGAATTAAAGCACAAAGGTTGATTTCAGTGAAGGATCCAGTAAAGCGGTTAGTGTCTGTAAAGTGCTACACTGCATTAAGCTTAATGTTCGAAAGCCCACTGACAATTATTAGTCTAAAGTTGCCTCATCACTTCTGCCACACACACTAAACAAATACGCTCTCTCTCCCTTGCGCACGCAGCAACACACATTAACAGACGCCCACACAGCTGTGTCCTTACGGTAACGGGACACAGGGCTCGATAAATCAGGAGCGCACACAGCAAGCAAACAGGCTGCCCCCTCATCTGGAAAAGTGGGGGCCTCCATGAATCACAGAGAAGCACATACAAGACTGAGGGTGACTAAGACAGCTGCAGACAGGTGAACTCATCAAGGTGGAAAAGCAGTAATGTAACAAGATGAATGAGGTTCTTCTCTGTGTTGAATGAACATTTTCCCCTCACCTTCCATGTGGTCAATCCGACAGAACATGTTTAGTTTTTCTCAGGAGCGAATATGGCTATCAAGTAATGAAAGCTACAGATTGTTTAAACTGCAAGTCTAAATCTTCACGCACTCAAACCATGCCGGGTTGTTCAGTCTCTAATAAACTTGGTTTTTGACCATGCTAACCATAAACATGGACTGAATATGTAGTCTTGAAAGTGGAATTTTATCTGCAGACCAAACAAATTTGAACAACGGCATGCTTCCAACATTGTGGACACAGTTTGGGGAAGAACCTTTTCTATTCCAGCATGACTTTGCGCCTGTACAAAGCGAGGTTCATAAAGACATGGTTGGATGAGTTCGGTGTGGAAGAACTTTACCGGCCCGCACAGATCCCTGACCTCAACCGCATCCTGCACCTTTGGGATGAACTGGAACGGAGATTCCATCCAGGTGTTCTAGTCCAACATCAGTGCCTCATAAATGCTCTACAGAGTAAACGGCCACAAACTCCCACAGAAACTCCACAATCTTGCAGAAAGCCTTCCAATACGAATGGAAGCTCTTACAGTAACGTGTGATTGGATAATGCTTTAAAGATTTTAGTCCTTTTGTATTCATTATTACAATACATTCAGGGTTTATGATCATTTAATAAAAAGTGAGATAAAAAATATAGCTCTACTTGTATTTTTGGTTAGTAGACATCTGTGAGCTTAGCCTCACAGCGTCAATGTAAAACCTTATCTTAAGGAGCACATTTTGTCATCTGCATTTGGGTTTTCACCGATCTCTACTTTCTCTGTGTATGTTCTATACAGCTTTGGCTGTTTCCCCTCTTTATAACGTCTTTCTGATGAATGTGCTGAGGGCTCCGCAGGAGAGGGGCTGGAGGTCAAACAAAACGTCGCACTGAAAGCTTCGCTCTGGTCCCGTGCTTATGTAATAGAAGCGAATTTGTTTATGAGTTAATATAAAGCCAGCGTGATGGGTCTGGTCCTCCCCCTCAGAGCCGGTTGCCTCCTGGGATGGGTGAACTTTTCCCCCCGGCTCTGACGAGGCGCAGGAGTGTTCTGACAGCACAGGCTACGGCTAATCCTCCCCAAAAGGGTCAGTGCTCTCCGAGAGGATCCAAGCAGCGCTAATGCATTCAAATGTCGCAATCTGGAAATAAAAAGATCACTCTTGCTTAGTCGCAGTTTGGGTTTTGCATTTTAGCGCTGCCCACTAAGTCAGACAGACATACACTTGATTTAGTATTTTAATTGCAATTAAGAATTACGTTTCGCTTATTTACATTTACAGCATTTAGCTGACGCTCTTATGCAGAGCGACGTACATCAGCGCTTAAGAAGTCCACAACTGTTTCTTACCTGAAAAACAGCTTAAATCCAAGTCAACTATTTAACCAAGATACTGCAGTCAGAGCATCTATACAACAACTGTCACATAATAATTAGCCAATGCTTATGTCATAGTATGTTAAACAGCTGGTGGCCTAGTGGTTAGGGAGTTACCCCTTGAGCACCGTACGGTCCCCACACCCTACGCCCCAGTTCCTGGATGCCTGCTGCTTCACTTGGTGAATGGATTAAATACAGAAGAAGAATTTCATGCTGTTCACACTGTGTGCTGTGGTGTGTTCACGTGTGACTGAATGGTCACAGTATCTGAATATTTGTTAAAAAAACAGACTTTACTGTCGTAGTTTGATGTTTATTATTATTTACTGATGTTTCATCTTCATCCCTTAATGTGGTGAATACCCGCCTACTTTGATCTGCCTAGGTGGCATTTGAAGGACATACAAATCAGCCAATCACAGACCTCTGTCTCAGTGCGTCATGAAGCGGCAGGATTCAGCTTCCAAGATTGCCTTCAACAGACACTAGCGGCCGCTCCCAGGTGTGAACAAAATGAATGGGTTCCTAAGGAGCTTTTGACCAAATTTGTCATTTTTTGTTAGCAGTGAATGTCCCATTCCTCGATAGAAAGAGCCAATCACCTTCCTGATTCAGCTGCAAGTGGGAAAAAACCCACCCTATGTGGTAAAAGCACATAGCAACTAGGGTTTAGGAATTGTTGCAGGCTTTAACAGTATATTCTCATGATACTTGAGTCACTGCAGTGGACGCATTGCAAAATACTGTGGCTTATTCTTTTTGGCTGCAAAAACATTTAAAATACTGTCAAAGTCTTGGCGGAAAAAAAATCCTTGTTTTTGATTTAGTAAGTCAAAATGTGGATAATATTATTGTCCACATTTTTTTATGTGGACAATAAAATAGATGCTATTTTGAGAAAACACAATACTATGTCAAAATTATGATATAATAAATCATTTTTGGACCGTTTTAAATATTTTGAGAATAAAAATATGTAGATTTTTCTCTAGTATTTCTGCAGACACTGTTGGACAAAAGGCACAGGTGTTGATGAGAAGGCCTTTCTCCCAATCTCTGTTTCAGTTCATCCCAAAGGTGTTGGATGGGGTTGAGCTCAGGGTTCTGTGTGGCCAGTCAAGTTCTTCCACACAAAACTCATCCAACCCTGTCTTTATGGACCTCTGTACACAGTCGTGCTGGAATAGAAAAGGTTTTCCCCCAAACTGAGCCCACAAAGGCTTTTGATCTGCTGAAGCATTAAGATAAAGCCTTTCACTGTAAGTAAATGTTGAGGAGAAACAGAATAAAAAAACACCTGGAGGGAGTTGAGAGCAGAAGTGGGGGTGGTGGGAGGCCCCGCCCCCCCGGAGGATCGGTATATAAACACTAAACTGCAGCCCTGCAGCCCAAAGCAGCGGTGGGGCGGCTGAGGGGTGTCCTGTATTTTTCTCTTTTCTCTTGGTTGAGTTGGAACGGTAGCGGGATGGTCCGGGGTTCTCTGGCCGGGCTGCTGCTGCTGTGCGCGGGCGGCGCGGTGCTGAGTCTGCCGCAGACCGGGAGGGACCAGCAGCAGATCGCCCTGGACGCAGCCTTCAAGGAGGCCAGCCAGTACTCTGGTAGGACCCTCACTCAGAGCCCAGACTGGGCTCTCTCACTCAGACAGTCACTCATTCACTCACTCAGCCATACACTCACTAATTCTCACTAATCCACTCACTTACTCACTCACACTTGCAATCACCCTCACACTCTCACTAGTCCACTCACTCACATTCTCACTCATGGTCCCGATGGGATTTTATATCAGATACATTCAGTAATAAAATTTTTGCTTATGTATTTTAGCACTAAAATATAATATCTTCTGGGAGAATAAAAATAATTTAGTCCAAAGGGGCAAGCTCTTAACTTCAAAACATTGAGGGTAAATTTTGTCTGTAAAATCTCTCAAAAATTAGGTAAATGTAAAAAAATGTAGCCACTTTATTCTCAACCGACCACAGTTTCTATGGAATGATGGTAGTAAACAATGGCAAATTTGAATTAAATCGTATTTTGGGATGTATTACCTACCTGTATCCCTCCACCAAGGGCCAAAAGCTTCTCAAAGATCTGCCAGAACAGTGTCTCAGGCATCATTTCATGGAATAACGTTCTGTGAGGGAAGCCATCTGGTTTCATTCACCACCAAAAGTTTCTTTAGAACAGAGTGTTTCACACCAAACCCGCTCTGTATGATGCCTGGTTGTACATTAAAACTTCAATTTTATAAAAAAATGTATTGAAATGCAGATTAATCAGTGCTGGTACTAACATGTTTTCTTTGACTCACATATACTGTCAGTATTGGTAGATTTATATGCACAGATGGCAACATTAGGTACAGTGGCCTTTTCCCCCACACTTTTTTGTTGAGGGACATTTTATCCCCACCACTGTTTGAAAAACTGCTAGTTCCCTAACTGTTTTTCAAATTACGAAATTACGCTTTTGGTTTAAATCCATGAGGTTGAGTTAGTTTTAGCTCTAGGACTTGGTTATTCTTAATCACAGTAGATGCTGGTAGATGCTGGATATGCTGAGAGGTTCCTCTGCATTTCTTTAAGCTGTTCAGAACTTGAAGAGCTCATGACCCTCATCCTTTTCGACTCCTGTTAGTATTTTCTTGTTCAGGGGGGTTTGAGTTACACCACAGATCCATTTCTTTGATGGTGATGTAACCCGAATTATAGGTGTAAGTCGGAACGCACCTTAGCCTAAGTCACAGATCCTAACACAGTTTTTTTATCATAAAAACACAACTAAGCCACAGGAAAAGGAAAACGTATTTTTTCACAGAGCGCAACCAAACTAGTTCACCCACGTAGTCCGTAAGTATGAGGCTAACGGTGTAAGACGAGTGGGAGCGAGCGATGTAAACTCGAGACGTTGTAAGTCAGAACTATTGTAACTCTAGGACTCCCTGTTCTCTGGTTCTCATTATTGTGGTGTCAGGACTTTTCAAAAATGTACTCACCTTTGGATTAAACAAGAATGAAACCAGCAGACGGAATTCTCTTTTGCCTGCAGACAGCTGCACAGAGATCGGCCGACTCTACAGAGTGAATGAGCAGTGGGAGAGACCCTACATGGGCAGCACTTTACTTTGCACCTGCAAGGGGGCGGCCGGAGTCACATGCGAGTCGAAACCTGCAGGTGAGTGTTCCTGTAAATGATACACCAAAAAAGAGCTGCAGAGTGATGAACACATCTGTATACAAGTCAGATCACTCACCCAGCAAATGGACTGGTGAGTTCAGAGTGAAATATTTAATGCCATATGTTTTACACAGATCACACTTTGTGTTATTTTTACCGTTTTTAGTATGTTTGGCCAAAAGCGGTCATTTTTAGATGTGGTTTTGTCATGGCGTACAGACTCTGGAAGCGGACACAGATATACAGCTGAACAGAAAGTCTTTAATGAGAACCTAGGCAGGCCCCGCCGTGGGGAAAAATGGGCAAACAGAAGATAAACAGGACTCGTGCTCAAAGGATAAGCAAATAGACAGGGCAGCTGGCGGGCAGGAGAGAACAAGACACGCGTAGTTCAATCTTAGACCAAGGATTCACGGGGGGAGAGCACGAGCCTGCGGACACAAACAGAAAACAAGGTAAATGCATACTACAGCATGAGACAGACATGAAAGACAAATACAGACACGATGAGACTCGAGGCCAGACTGGGTTATATACTGGCTGTGAATGGGGAACAGGTGGACCGGGGAATAAACGCAGAGTGGGAGCAGGTGAAATCAATCGGCAGGGCTGTAGCCCAAACGGAACACTGACACACACAAGGGAAGGGAACAAGGGGAAAAGGAAAGGGGATCGGAACACAGCCGGGGGGAAAGGAAAAGAACTAATACTCAGGGGAACCGGAGCGACGAAACGGAGAGGAGGGCGGGGCAGCTGTGACAGGTTTTTTGACTAATATTGACAAAAAGCAACCAAACATGTTTGGATCCTCGACGTTCCATTGAAAAATTATTCGAGGAATTCAGGTCAAAAAAATAAAATGTAGTTTAAAATGTAAAAAGGTGAGTGTATGCATTATTAAATGATAATAATAATCATGTAGCTGTGTATTTACTTTTAAATAATAGAGCAAAACAACAGTAAGTAAGAAGACAATGAGTTATCCATCCTTACTGTCAGGGTCGGTCTCCATGTTTGTTTCTTTTTTTGTTTACATGTTGTTTTTTGAGAATTTAATTTTAGCCTTCATTATAAGTTGAGAAAGATTTCGTGCTCCTCTACAGTTTTTGGAGTTTTAGAGATATAATGTTTTGATATGAAAGGGATATATATATACACATACATAAACACCCACCACACACACACTTATGATTGATCAGTGATGAACTGAACGCTGCGGTTCTGTGGTTGTTCCTGCAGTCGAGGAGACCTGCTTCGACAAAGTGAACTTGAGGTCGTACCGCGTGGGCGAGACATACGAGCGACCCAAGGATGGCATGATCTGGGACTGCACCTGTATCGGCTCCGGCAGGGGCAAAATCAGCTGCACCATCGCCAGTGAGTGAATCCCCCTGTGAGCTGTAGAGAGTAGTTTGGCCACGGAGCTTGGAGGCTAATATGGCTATCAAGGTTTTATATTACAGGCTACAGGTTTCTATTAGTTGCCAAACAGCATTGTGCAAGCAATGCAGTTAATTACTGAGTTTTAAGCTTCCAGTGCTTGATACCTGCATTAGATTTTGCTAAAAACGCAAACTTCCGACTCCAGACTGATTGGCTGCATTCGAGGTTATTATTATTATTTTTGAACTGAATGATGGTTTCTAAAAGAGTCTTTAAAATTTTAGACCGCTGCCATGAAGGAGGGCGCTCTTACAGGATTGGGGAGACGTGGACCCGCCCCCATGACACTGGGGACTACATGCTGGAGTGTGTGTGTCTGGGAAATGGTAAAGGGGAGTGGACCTGCAAGCCCGTTGGTAGGTGCTTTTTTTGGAACTAGGGGCAGTGAGGACAATTTGTGTCCACTGAGTGCGTACTTGTAGAGGACAGTTCGGCATGATTCCGGGAAATCCAGGCCAATGGTTAAACTCACTGCAAATATTTAAAGGACAGCGGTCGATACCTGAGAATTGTATCAGAGACGGTGTGTGTCAGCCTCCTCAGTGTGTCCCAAACTCTGCACAATACACACAAATATTCTGTTTTTTGTGTTTTAAATAAAAGTATTGTGATTATATCTCTGCCTGTTGAGATCGAGACCCTGTGGTTTATTAAAAATATGCCGATGAATTAGCCGAGGCATTGTTAAAGTGGGTTCTGCATCATGTGAAACAAAATAATCAACTTCTGTTGGATAATCCAATGCCCCCACAGAATTAAAATGAATAGGGCAGAGTGCTTATATGAACATCACAGACTTACAGTATTACAAAAGCCACTAATCATGATATCAGTAGCAGACAAGCAGACAAATTTTACAGCGTCATTTCTATTGGAATGTATTTGCTTATTAGAAAAAATGACACTTTTGCATACATTTTACACAGTCTGCATTCTTTATATAAGTTCAGGAATCTGAAATATTATTTTAGCCTCATGTTTATTTATGTTTCTCGCAGCTGAACGTTGCTACGATTCTTCTCTGGGCTCCTCATATGTGGTCGGTCAGACTTGGGAGAAGCCTTACCAGGGCTGGATGATCGTGGACTGCACGTGTTTGGGAGAGGGCAACGGGCGCATCACCTGCACCTCCAGAAGTGAGTTACTGATCTGAGCTACACTCTTCTTTATTTCAATAAATATATACAGATACTTTATGAGGAATTCACACATACACAGTTTGAACCCCCAATACAAACAGTCAAGTGTGTTTGATGACTAAAGATCAGTTCTGCAGTTTTGTGCTGGAGCTGCATTCATAGTGAGGCTAAATGTGTTTAAAGGGTATTTTTAAAGGGGTGCTTGTACATGGCTTTTGGACATTAAGAATCTCAGTTGCTGCATTAAAGAGGTGTTTTCACAGACAAGGGTCCTCACACTTACTACTTCACCCCTCCTCTCTCCTCAGCAGCTAAAAACACAGTAACGGTCATAACATTTCAAACAGAGAGAAGCGACCGTGTCTTAGATTAGGGCCAGAGCATTTTATTAGATTATATTAGTTGCAAATATCCAACATGATTTCCATTCTGATGACAGAATTACCATTGGAGAGCCTGCAGAACAAGGCTATATGGCTGTTACTACTGTTCATGGCTTTCCCTATTACTTTACTAAATTGATTAAGAAGCATGTTCTTGATTTGCAATGTAACTGATTAACAGGATTAACTCATTTCGTAGGAAAATCATGTATAGTAGTCTGAACGTTCTCCACAACGTAAGCAGTTAGCACTCTAAACTATGAGCGTGACATTAAAAGAGAGGAAACCCAGACAAGCAGGATCACACGAATGCATGCATTTTCATGTATATGAAGTCAGTTCATCATATATTCTCTAGATTACTTGAATAGTAGTAGAATACTGACAGCGCTAAGATCTGCTGCGGTCCCACTCAGCCACAGCTGCTTGAGCCTCCACTGTCAGACGCTGATCAATTACTTTTGAGATAAGGAAAGGAAACTGCACAAATGAAATTTTCAGACTACAGCTGCGAACAGCCTGTATTTGGGCCAGAGGTCCTGAGGGTTTGACAGCTCGTTGTTAAACACCTGAAGCCCAGTTTTGGACAGCTGGAACCCTTTCAGGGCTTTATTTGGCTAGGCCAGTTTTTACTGGTATTCTCCAGTGGAAAGGGTGAGCTCACAAGGATCAGATCACGCTTCTTGGAGGTACTGGGCCATTTGGCCGTTTTTGATTGCTCTCACACAAAGTCTTTACTCGTCAGTTATTTAAAAAAAAAACAAACAGCTGTAAGTCATTAGAGATTTGTGTCAGATTTGTCAGACCTCTTCAACTTTAGCCAAGGTCTTCATATTTCCATGTAAATAGTCTTCTGGGCGCACCCTCCTTACGTCATTGCCAGTGCGGCCGGGGAGGCCATGAGCCTTCCTTCAGCTTTACTGGAGCAGGCGAGTGGAAAAAGACACCAGGCAGCTGAGAACACTAGACTCGCAAAGCGACACAAGGAAGGAAGTGAGAGTGAACACTCCGAACTTTATAAGCTCCTCCAGCCAAACCCCATCTGAAAGGTGTGAAGGCCAAAAACAGAAAGGCTCCTCACCTAAGTGTGATGGTGGATAGGAAAACACATGGAGTGAGGAACAATAGGGAAGCTCATGTTGTGGAAAGCCACATCCCATGTTTTGTTTTGAAGGGAACAATGATTGGAGGAAGAAAAACATGAAAAAGAAGCAAAGTTTTTTTGAGAAAGGACCACGATATCCTTAATGAAAGCTTAACAATGAAAGAGAAAGTTTCTCCTCGAGTTCCCAGTGTTAACTTTATGCCCGCTTTGGTCGTTTATGTCCAGTTGGATATAAATGATTAGTGTATTGATTTATGAATTTGCTGTAGGCACAGATGTATTACAGCAGTGTGAAAAAAAAGTCTTTGTTCAATTTTTTAATGTGTATAATGGAACAAAAACTAAAAACATGCCTGAACTTTTGCACAGGCTGCATTTTAACGTTAAATGTTTCCAGTGAGCCACATTTGCAGTGCGTATCTTTTTTCCGCTTTGAACTTTACTGTTTAAAGTTAATTACATAATTAGTTACTCAGTCATGTAATTAGGTATAACGTTTTATGGCCACGTTCACAGTCTGAATTCAATAATGTATGAAACAGATGTACGACTGGAAGGATGTACGTAAAACTACAAGTTTAAGCTACTGCCATGCGGCCGTAGACACTGTGATAGGCTTCAGGTACCCGTGACCCTAGTGAGGATTAAGTGGATTGATTGAGTGAGTGAGAGTGAATAGTGCAAAAATCTGAAAGGTATATGTCATACTTAACTGTATTAAACTTAGATAATTGAAGTGTTAATTCTTTTTTTCCTGTTTTTTTGTATTTTTTCAGACCGCTGTAATGACCAGGATAAAAGGAAGTCATACCGCATTGGTGAGACCTGGACCAAGGTGGACTCACAGGGACACACACTGCAGTGCCTGTGCACGGGGAATGGGCGCGGGGAGTGGAAGTGTGACCGACACACATCTGCACACACTGCCCTGGGTGAGTCTCCGCACTGTTCTGAGTTTCCAGAAGAGAGAACATAGCTCCATCTGTGTTGAGTTTAACATCTGAATTCGTTTTCAAAATTGGATCTATATGTTCTTTGAGCTTGTCTGAGCACAAAGCTGAAGAAGCGTTTTACATTAATCCAACCAAACGGCTATAAAGTGACTTTTTATTACGTTTCCGTGCATTTAGTGAATTGTAATTCTTGCCCTTAGTTCACAAGGGGACTGTTTAAAAAAACATTACGAATATATTCTATTAGATGTTTAACTGCACAAGATTATTAATCAAGTTGTCATATATGCCCTATTAATAACAGCAAGTATTTAATATGCATCAGACATTAATGCTTTACTGAGGCCATGCTGGTGAGGGTTTCCTCACTTTCAATAATGCACAGTGATTGAAGTGCTAAGATCTCCCCCTTGTGGAGATCTTTCCTACTGAACACAGATTTATAATGACTTGCAGAATCAATGTTTATCATTCAAAATACAAAGTAAACACTTAGAGGATTCCCTGAGAACATCCATCCACTACAATCTCCTCACAGAAAGACACAACCCAGGATTCAAACCCTTCTCCTTGCTGTGCGGAAACAGCGCTAACCCCTGCACCACCAATCCACCCCTGAGAACATGCATTTTAATTAATTATTTTTAATCAATTAAAAATCTATTTTAATAGATTAACCAGATTAAACTGATTAAATAGAACTATACTAAATTTCAACATTTAGATCTCTTGTCTGTCATATAGGGCATATATGACAAAGTTGGGTCAAAGTTGGCTTGTGAGGGTGTTTATATTGCCCCTTCCAGAAAGTTGTTCTGACCTCACCAAATAGAAGAACATGCATATTTTTGGACCAATTAAAAAACAAAAATTCTTATTTTCCAACATGGTTGTAATACATAATCCATGTTTATACACTATTGTAAACCCGTCTTTCTTATTTATATATTGTGTTGCCTTTTGATCCTTGGCCCACCAGAAACACTCAAGTTCAAGTATTGCTTTAGACTTCTCTTTGTTTAAGATTAAAAATGTTATAAATGTCTAAAAGCATTCACTGTGAATGTGCAATAGTGATGAAAATCAGGAGAGTCAAATATCTTTAAGTGGGATTGTGGAATTTTTTCAAATATTTGCCAACAGAGTTGTCTGTCTGTGACCAGGTACCGGCACGGCCGTGGCTCGGGTCAGGCCTGTGACCCACCAGGTGGACGTCCTGAACCAGCTGGTGGAGGAGGAGGGCTCCTGTCGCACGGCTTCTGGAGTCATCTACTACAACGGGATGCGCTGGGTCCAGACGCAGGGCAGCCAGCAGTTGATTTGCACCTGCATTAATGGAGGAATTGGCTGCGAAGAGTGGGGTGCGTCAGTCCACTCTTAAAGAAAAACATACTTTATTCAGCTTTTCACTTTACAAATGTAGTTTGAAGGTGTTTTCTCCTGCAGACTTGCCATGAGGCCACTATGAACAAATAATGAAAACTAAGTAGCATTATAACTACCTGCACACCCGAATCACATTATGAACTCATAGAGGGCGGAGTTCAGTAATAGATTTGAATATGTGTTTTCTGACACTGTATTATTTGTTAGTTACATTATATTTGTAAGACATCCACAGTTTGCTGCATCTTTGTCTGTGTGGACAGATGGTCAGTCTCAGGTTTATGGTGGGAACTCCAATGGCCAGCCTTGCGTGTTCCCCTTCGTCTTTGGAGGAAAGACACATTACTCCTGTATCTCTGAAGGCCGGACAGATGGGCAACTCTGGTGCAGCACCACCTCCGACTACGACTCCGACAGCCAGTACTCTTTCTGTACCGAGAAGAATCGTAAGTGCAGCCTTCCTCGTACATCCACCGACCCCAGACATGGTTGGAGTCCAGATCTACTTTAGTTCAGAACTGGAGCTCCGGGGTTAACTTTGTTAACAATAACTAGAAGCCAGTAGTCATTATTATTGATTCACAAGTCACTTAAGCCTCATCTAATCTGAGGGAAATCTGAAGATTAATCCTGGCTGTTTTTTCTGGAACACTGTTTAAACAAAACGAAAGGCTTTCGTGTTTCTTCTACTGTAGATATTCTAGTGAAACATTCAGTAATGAAATCTGTCATGAAGCCTCAGCTCAGACTTGGCTTTTGTAAACCAGACGAGCAAATTGCTTACCTTTAGCAATAATGTGACACTTAGTTTAGTCTGGTCCGCAGGTAAAACAAGACTTACACGGGTAAAAAATGTTTCCTAAAGTGGTTGTGTATCTCTGGTCCCTTGCTTTCCCCAGTGGTGGTGTCAACCCGCGGCGGGAACTCCAATGGCGCCCTCTGCCAGTTCCCCTTCGTCTACAATGGACGCAACTACACCGACTGCACTGCCGACGGCCGCCGTGACGGCATGAAGTGGTGCGGCACCACCACCAACTATGATGAAGATCAGCGTTTCGGCTTTTGTCCCATGGCTGGTGGGTACATTTTCTAATTGGATGTTGAAATAGCTTTTTTTTCGATGACCAGTGAGCTTCGGAATCAGAAAGCAAAGGCACACAGAGACACAGAGACAAGAACAATATAAAATAGAAATTTGAAATCAAATCTAAAATTTAAAAAATTTAAAAAATTTAAAAAAAGAAGAAAATGTAGAAAAAGCATGAAATAAATTAGTGTGCATTAGTAGAGCCAGTATAAACATCAGTATAATCACAATATGTTTTTTTAGCGTAGTGTAGATATCATCAGAATTCTGTCCGACTCCATGCTTATCTAAAAAGAGAGGTTAGAGCTCTGAAAGTATTTAAAGCTGTTACTTTTACTGCATTAGTCTTGGAGCTCCAGTGCTAAAACTAAGGCAAACATCAGACACTAAACCGAACAAACTAATATAACAGTGAAAAGCTGCATATTGCTATTGTTGGATGTTGACCAGAGCCCACACTGAAGACAGGAAATTTGCTTTAGGCCATATTTATGTAACTATTTGGATCCCCACTCAGACTAACAGCCTTGCTGACTCGTCCCAAGCTCTGACTCATTTCTCATTCTGAACCTGCTCCAAGAAGTCTGGTTTTATGGACAGTAATGGCTTTTTAATGGAACCGGTCACTCATGTGTCCAGGCCGTTAAACTTAAACCCCGCAGATGCTCTTAGGAGTAGGAATTAAAGGCCATTAAATGAGTGCGAGACTTTATGAGTGGGTCTTCTGCACTCATAAAGCGGCTGATTAGTGGCTCCGTTGACCACGGTCACGGGATCCGGCCTTAGGAAGCCTGGACTGGACTTGGCTGAAGTCCAGGGACCGAGTCTGGATGAGGTTCAGGCAGAATGAGATGCAATTTAACATGCAGCACACACTCACAGAGAGTTAGCTCCTTCAGTATATACTCATACTGTCATACAATAACTGTCAAAAGTTTTCCTATGTCATAACACTAGTGGAGTTGTGGAGAGTATCAATGCTGTGACAGATACAGGGTTTCCTGAGCGTGTTTAGACACACCTTCCATATATATGTGTGTGTGTGTTTGTATATAGTGGAGACTCTGACCTGTGTTCTTTCGTTCTCTCTCCAGCTCATGAAGAAATCTGCACGGCCAATGATGTGATGTACCGCCTGGGGGATGAGTGGGACAAGCGCCATGACACTATGGGTCACATGATGCGCTGCAAGTGTTTGGGCAATGGCCGTGGCGAGTGGAGCTGCATCGCCTACTCTCAGCTCCGAGGTGTGTTTGGTTTTCTTCATGTTTGCCAAACATTGTATGTAAAAGTGTATAGAAAAGATGCAGTGCTGGAACACAGTCAATTAAAATGCTGCTGGCAATTTTGTTTCAGGCATATTATACCTGATTCAGTCTTAAGGTAAAATGTATGCAGTTTCTATAAGATTACACAAGACTGAGTAAGATTAGACTCACCTTTGAGCGGAATAGTCAAATTCATGCTATAAGTGCTCCAGTACTGAACATTATGCAATGCCTTCTCCCACCCTAGACCAGTGCATCGTGGACGGCCTGACGTATGAAGTGAACCAGAACTTTGACAAGCGCCACTCTGAGGGGTACATGATGAACTGCACTTGCTTCGGCCAGGGCCGCGGGCGCTGGAAGTGTGACGCTGTTGGTAAGCCATAACGTCCTGCGGAGTCTGTCCTCGGTTTCTCTTAATTACAGTGCTCTTGTCTCCAGAGGATTGATCGTGGTATGCACAAGTTCCCCACAAGTTTAAAAAGGTCTTGCCCTTTTTCTTCAACTGTTCTAGTGGCAGTGCTTCAGATTTCCTGGAATTCACCTCCGTGGACTGCATGAACAATTGCTTTTGCCTTTTGACATTTGCCTGAATGCAGTGTAGGTCATGCGAGCTGAGAGTGAGTGGCCTTGCCTTTGACAGTAACACCTTTCTGCTTTCCAGCTCGCTAGAAATCTCTTCAAAGGAAAACCAGACGCTCTAAGTAGCAGATGTTTCCGTAGCAGCGTGGCAGCTTGAAAGAGAAAGGACATATTGCAGTTTGCTAACATAAATATTTCCTTTGCCTCAGATCAGTGCCAGGAACCGGAGTCCAAGGTGTTCTACCAGATTGGAGAAACGTGGGATAAGGTCATCCAAGGCATCCGCTATCGATGCTACTGCTATGGAAACGGCGAAATGGCCTGCGAGCCTTTGCATTCCACAGGTATGTGGTTTTCTATGCAAATAGCTCGAGTTGGACAGGTTTAAGCAATTTCCCTTTACTCCAAATAGAGCCCAGGTTTGTCTCTTTTGTTTGGCATTAATGAAGCTAGTGTAACCTAGATAGTAAGAGTGCCTAATCCTCCTTTGTTACCATTCATAGGCTCTATACCTACCTTTTAACCAACACTTTTGCAGACCTAGGGCTGAGAATCATTGTTTTTATTTTATTCTATTTTTAATAGACCCCATTAGGCCCCATCACTATTATGACATAAAGTGATCATTTGTCATACGTGAACACACCACAGCACACAGTGTGAACAGCACGAAATACTTCCGCTGCATTTAACCCATTCACCAA
>JBBPDH010121485.1:0-19790 GCA_037974565.1 Clupeocharax schoutedeni | reverse complement strand
GGGTTGTTGATTGAGGTGAGTGTTTGATGACTGGGTTGTTGATTGAGGTGAGTGTTTGATGACTGGGTTGTTGATTGGAGTTGAGTGTTTGATGACTGGGTTGTTGATTGAGGTGAGTGTTTGATGACTGGTTTGTTGATTGAGGTGAGTGTTTGGTGATTGAGCTGTTGACTGAGGTGAGTGTGTTGGAACAAGTTGACTTTAAATATAAGCTTGATGAAAAGTTGAGTCTTCATTCCATTTTCTGATATGTGATGCCCCCTCAGCTCACTGTTTTTGCTGCCTTAATTCTGGCTTTTGAAGATCTTTGCAAGTTTTTTGTACTTAATTAGCACATGGAGATGCATGGAGGTGAGGCATACAGTAAACGGCGAATCCATGAAGAGGGACGCTTTAATGTCTAATGAAAAACTGTCCAAAACTGGAGCTGAAGTTGCTCAGATCTGATCTGGCAAAATAACCCAGTACCACTTTTTTTGTTGGGGGAGGGGGGGTTACTCCTTTTTCCTCCCTCTCTTGGAAAATCTTCTGTATACTCTCTTTTATTCTCCTTGCTTCTCTCTCCTCTACTCTCTTTCCCTTTGTCTTTCTTTCTCTGTCTCTTACTTTGTCCCCTTTAACCCTCTTTCTATGTTCCATTCTGTTTCTCTTCATCTTTCTCCTCTATCTTTTTTCCCTCTCTTTCTCTCTCTATTTCGGTCTCTATCTCTCATTCTTTCTCTCTCCCACCGCTTTCTCTCTCTCTCTCTCTCTGTATGTGTGTGTCTCTCTCTCTAAATCTGAGATTCATTGTACTGGGTTGTACTTGTTGTTTGTAGGCCTGTTGGCAGTGAGTTTAGTGTGATTGATTCCAGCTCACACTGTTGTTTACCAGCCGAGCTGAATGTGTGGAATGCACAAACAAAGCCCCTGGACACCAGGCCCCACCAACAGGCCGGTGTTATCATACCATTCACCCCATAGTGTGTGCACACTCTCCAACATCCCTCATAACAATTTATCTCAAACACTGTCTAATGTCTTTTTTAATGGCAACTGATGCTTGTTTGGACAAGCTTTATGGATTCTGCTCAACTTGCTCAAAAGAGAGAGCCAAGAGATGACGTCCCTGATTATGAAAAGCAAAATTCTGCAACACATAACATCAATTTCCAGTTAAAATGTGATGAGCTGGACTGTGTTCCTGAGGCTCATTCAGAAAAGTAGGTTGGCAATGTTACATTCTAAAATTATTGCTGTTACATAGCAAAACAGGCTGCCCTTTTAAATACTGATTTCCTATTTTTTTATTTCTGTCTGTTTCATTTTTTATCAGGACAACGTTATAATATTATAACATTCATCACAAGACATGGGTTTCATTTTACCTTGTATCTAGGGTTATTCAGACTATAAAATCTTTGTGTAATCATGGATGAGTATCTTAATTTTAGTGATCACACTAAAGCTATAATTCAGCATACAGGTTAGAGATTTTGTGTCAAAGCAGGATTTGGCTTAATTAATGTATACCTTTAAATTCTGCAGGGATGTCTATTTCTATGCTCTTCTTATGAGCCTTGACCAAAAAGACCCCTATGCAGAGTAGAGGGACCCAAAAACAAGAGTAGAGGGACCCAGAAAAGCACATTTAGTTTTCTCTTCAAAGAGAGAAAATCCTAGTCTTGATATGAGTGGAAAAACTGCCTGGTTCAACCACCAAGAACAGACTTTGTTATATTGTCTTTGATAATTCACTTCCAAAATGTTTTTGAATGCTATAGATCTCTCTCCATTCAAACAGTAAGATGCCTGATGAGTAATTGTCTATAGCTCTGATTCTGCTCAGATAGCAAGCTTTGCTTGCCAACATCTCTGAAGAACATTCGAACTTAGTCAAGCAAAGCAGCAGTAAGAGAGTAAAAATTCATTCAGTACTTTGAAAAGTGGGGGATACTGCCTGCCAATCTCATGGTTGCAGTGGCTGTACAACATATAAGGGCACACACTGGTGATCTGACTCATGTTTGGCCCTCAATACTTCACTAATTTTAGGTGGGTATGGAATAAATTGCTGTCCGTAGAGGTGGGTGTATGTGTACATACACAGCACTCCAAACCTGAAAAAATTGGACATTTTATTTTTACATTCGGTAACTCTATTTTCTACATCGCATTTGCAGTGTATGTATTAGTGATCATTAGAAAACGGGGCAGATGAAAGCTAGAAAGCTCTATTCCTACTGAGTCTCTAGCTTCATACCTCCGAAATGAAGATATAACTGTGTTCTCTGTTATCCTTGCTTGTTTGTTATCATTTGTTCTCTATAAACGTTTTATACGTGAGTTTTATGAGGATTTCTGAATTTTTAAGACTGTGTCAGTTTAACGAGAGGTACTCTTTGCATCTGTTACAAGTTTCTCTGCTGTTATGCAGAAAGTATGGTCTTATAACCTCCAGGGTTTAGTTTCAAGCATTTCACAGTGTAATGATTACAATGCTTAAACATTATCCCTTATTGTCACATTGCAAAGATTAATTTTACCAACATGCTTTTGGGGAAAGTGCATTCAACTTCCCCTGGCTAATCTATTCAAACAGTTTGGTCATATAAAAACATGTATAACTGACAACAATATATTTGAGCCAAAAGCATATTGTAAAACTATAGCAAAGCCATATCTCAGAGCACTTATAACCACTTTATGTACTACATTTCTGTGAGGGAGCTTTTAGAGGCATTAAACTCTTCAGATGTCTGGTTTCTGAAATATCTGGAACAAAGTATTACAACAAATACTGATGGACTTCCTTTGATGGGACTCTTTAGAAGCCTGTAGTGCCCTGGTTGCCAGAAACAGAACATCCAGAAAACTTTCAGGCCAATGACTGCTGTAGACTGGCCGCAAGAACAACACTCCCCGTCACTTCAGGCTGAATGGTTAGGGATAACCCTAATTTGAGAGAATTTGAGTGACTTGGGTCTATGCTAAAAGCACAGCAAATGGTAAATGCTATAATATGGCAAAATGGTTTGGGCTGATGCTCAAGGTATCGGATGTCATACTGAGCTTTGTTTGATGTTTCTGTGTCACATAGAACCAACATTATTGTGATTCAAGAAACATGGAACTAAAATAATCACTACTGAGGTTTTAAAATGATGCAAATGCCCATAAAGATTAAAAAGCCCAAATCTCTTTTGTTTTAGGTCTTAGAAACAGAGACTATCCTGAAATCGAGAAATTTCTCTGCCCAGAAGTGGGTGCTGCAGAGGAAGGGGTTGTGTTGTAATGGACTGTGTATTGTGAATTGAATGGGTGGTCATCTGAATATGGGAGGTGAAGTGAAACAAGATATTGCCTCATACCATGATGTGAAATGTTGCCGGAATAGTTAGCAATAAGCTATCAAATTACCGACAGATTACAGGTACTTACATGCACTTTTGTAATTATGATTGCTCTGGTGCCCTTTCACAATTACCAGCAATATACCGCAAATCAGTGTTTCACAATCTCTGAAAGTTTATGTTTTCGCATTAGGGCGAGAGCAGTCCTCATTAGTTGAGTTGCATGTTTGTTGCCACATGGGACAGGCTGAGTAGCCTTGGCATCATTCTGTAGACAAACAGCTCTGGAGGGGGTGATTTGGAGCAGCGTGCGAACATGCTGGAAGAGAGAGTGGAGAGGGTGGTCGTTATTAATTCTGAATGCTAAAGGAGAAATCATTGACATTCCTCTTCCAATTAAATCCATTGATTAATCCCATCTGTTGACAACAAACAGCCTGGTTCCACAACAATGATGTTTTCTCTTTTTTCCCCATGACTTCACAGTTTTCAGTATGAGTGAGTGCAATTATTTTTTTTGTTCCGTGGAGCTTTGCGTGTCTGGGTCAGTCACAGATTGTCAGTGTGAGGGAAGCTGGTAGCTCCTCTGAACTTTTGGACATGGTAATGTTTACAGATAAAAACAACCACTGTCTCTGGTTGTCCATGTGGAAGCCACTTGCGTGTGCCATTCGCCCTCGTGCTGCAGTGAAAAACCTACGCCTGATGCTTATGATTTTCTAATGATCAACCACAGGGGTTTCTAGCTCTGCTCCTGTAGCATCTCTGCCCAGGCTTGGATTTTCAATTTCAGAATCAGAATTAGAGTCACGGTTCGGCCAGCGACCATTAGGGGTCGCTGTTTTGGTATGGTTTTGTCTGTATTTTTGGGTCTTTTATTTTGACTTTGTCTGCTTTGTGTTTAGTTTTCCACCTGTCTTGTGTTTAGTTCTGTGATTACTGTGTGTATTTAAGTTCTGTTTGTATGGACCTCACTGTCTGTCCATCGCCTCATTTACGCCTCACTTTGCCTTGTCTGTATCCTAGTTTTCATGTACATGTTTGTAGTGGCCCTTGAGCCAGGTTTCTGTTCTGTTCCTATTTTCACGTCCTGGTAAATAAAGAGCCTGACTTCATGGATGCCTGCCTGCCTTGTCCCTGCTGCCCCCGAGCTAACAATTAGATTTCGAAAACTATTGATCCTGGAGGAAATTGCTTATGTTATGACAACACAGAAACAGACACAAGAATATATTTAATGTTTAAATAATTCCAATAAATCTGCAGAAGAATAAATCTGCACTACATACACAAATGCTGGATTATAAATATTAACTTATAGTTAAGTGAATAACTAGTAACGCAAATGGTAGTTAGGAGTATGTTTTTGTGTGTAATAAAGATCAGTAGTATATAAGTAGTGACATTGGTAGTGACACATGGTAAGACTGTTGCACATAATAATAAAATGATATTGTACATAATTAAACAATTTAGCACCCATTAAGAAAACTGCACATACCACTACACTATTGCACATGATAAGGTAGACTCCTGGGACTGGTAGCACAGGCAGTTCTTAACTAAAACAGCCTTAATGTTTGAGTTGGTCATTCCTAAGATTTTTCATACACTTTAGACCTGTAGCACCAATAATGTTGTGTCTAGCTGCCAGTCGTGAAGGTGCATGTTCATGTGAAAACAAAATAACAACAATGGTTGCTGAGCAAAAACCTACCAGCAACTTGACCAATCAGCCAGAAGTAAAATGTCTGATGGAACAATCTCTGCAGGCTACTTCTCTTGCAACATACCAAATGTACATATAGCAGGATATCTCTTTATAAATGAACAAACAGCTACCAGATTTTGTTTGAAGTGGAGCTATAAAATGTGTGAGAATACTTGCAGATATCCAACTGCTTTTCCTCCAAACTCAGCTATTGTGAACAACAAGCACATACACAGTTTTTGCAGTTTGCAGTTTGCACAGTTTGCACAAGCACAGTTTTTTCAACATTGTTTCAGCATGTATTATTATTATACTAATATCTGTGTTAGCTGGAGATTTCCAAAATGTTTACTATGTATGTCTGTGGATTTTTTTTAGTAAAAACGAGATATACTTTTAACTGACTGTTGTCAGTTTTGTCACTTGTGTCCATGTAGATGGTTCAGTTATAAAAATAATACTTGTAGCATATTGGCTAGGTTTGGCTAAAAATTATATAATTACACATTGTTTATGAACAAGCAAGGCAGAAATGAGACAAAAATACATTCATATGACCAGCTTGTGCAATGATCTTAAAATATACTCCAACCCAAACCGAATTATCATTAAGATTGAAACTATTCTTCACTAAGTAAATTCTAGGGTACTAAAGAGCAGTTTTAGACTTCAGATTCAACAATTACGGGTGTTACTAAAGTATCCAAATACACATTTTAATACACATAATAATAACAAATAATTGTTTACATTTGCAATGAGAATTTTACCATATTGTATGTTTGTTTTTAATCAAAATGTTTTGGTTTTCGATAGTTCATATAAAAAAATAATGTTTTTCTACTTAACTTTGCACACAGTTTGATGAAAATCTGAACTATTATTGAACTGAAAACATCAATAATTTGATTTAAACATCTTACTGAGCACCTCATATTATTTGTATAGCAGAGTGCATCTAATACAAAGCATCTAGAAATATTTATTTTGACTTTATACTAGATTTTATGTTGGTCTTGTCTTTGTGTCTCTGTGTGTCTGTGCAGTCGGGGCATTAGCAATATTTTCCAGACACAGTAAAAAAAAAAACATTCTGATTCTGAACTGTAGCACCTTAAACCTGCCTACAGTACTGCTAAATGAACTCAGCAGGTTTCCCAGGAGGTCATAAACAGAAATGGAACTGCACAACTCCTAGGTTACCAACACATGCCTGTAGAACTTGGGTCAAGGTCAGCAATTTTACAACCCCAGCATAAACTCCTAACCTGTTGTGCAAAGTCATAAACCTGTCTTTTGCTCATGCTGATCTTCTTTCACACCATGTTCTCATATCTAACGTCTTCTACATGTCTGACTCAATCAGTAGACCTTCCAGATGCTTGACAGACCTGTCACTGATGTTTAGCCCAGATATTTCCTCTGTATGATCCATGTGCTTCTGTTTAATCTTACTTGTCTTTTGGGTTTCATCTTCTCAGGGAGCTTTTCCTTTTGAGTCTTGGATTCTTTCAGTGGTACTCCCTTATGTTCTTCGGGAGTTTGTCCTTTGGAATCTTGGTTCCACTTAGTGGTCCTTCATCAATATCTTTGTGAATTTTCACTTTTAAGTCTCGACTCCTCTCAGTGATTTTTGCTCATCTTCTCAGGGAGTTTTTCCTTTTGAGTTTTGTATTCTCTCAACGGCAGCTGGTAGCCTAGTGGTTAGGGCATTCGCCTTGCGACCAGAAAGTCCAGGTTCGATCCTCAAGACCCCCTGCTTCACTTGGTGAATGGGTTAAATGCAGAGGAAGTATTTTGTGCTGTGTTCACGTATGACAAATGGTCACTTTCACTTCATGATCTTAGGGAGGTTTTCCTTTTGAATCTTGGTTTTTCTCTGTGGTTCTTTTTTTATATTCTTTGGGAGTTTCTCTCTTTGAGTCTCGGGTTCTCTCAGTAGTCCTGCCTCATGTTCTTATTGAGTTTCTCTTTGAATCTTGGTTTCTCTCAATGATTCTTATTCATGCTTTTAGTGAGATTTTCCATTTCAGCCTTGATTCCTCTAAGTTATCCTTTTTCATTCTCTTAGGGAGTTTCTGTTTTGAGTCATGATTCTTCTCAGTAGGTCTTCCTTGTGTTCATAGTGTGATTTCCCATTTGAGTCTCTGTTTCTCAAAGTGCTTTTATTAATGCTTTTATGCTCTTAGGGAGGTTTTCCTTTTGAATCTTGTCTCCTCTCAATGCTCCTTCATGCTAATTTCTTAAGTACTTTGAAACCTACCAGTGTTGCAGAGTTTGTCACTGTTAGGATTCACCAAGTGTTATCTTTGAGTTGTTCCAGTGCTACATGGTTGACACGTTTACGGCTGACTTTCTTCATCCCTGGATTTAAATAGCCCCATAATTACAAATTTGTTTAGCTGTACTTTTTCCTGTGTGGAATAAACAGCACACGGAACACTTTCCCAACCTCACAGTTCATCACACATTATATTTAATGTATTTTGTGAACTTAATGTCTTACAGCATGCAAATAAGATGAGCTAGAAGGGGCATTCACTAAGAAAAGTTGTCATTTCTCATGTTCAAGATGAAGTGACAGATGATGTATCATTGTGGCTGATGAAAGCTTGGCTTCAAAATGTCCTGGTGTTCTCTTCTGTCTTGGGATTAGTGCTTGAGAATTCAAAACATGCTCTCTCTCACTCTCTCTAGCTATCTCTTTCTCTCATTTTTCTCTCTGCAAAAAAAGAAAGATAATGGCTCAGCAATGCGTGTATTTTGCTGGAGCAGGAACAATGTCCCAGCAGCGACACATAAGGGTCAGAGTGCGAGTCTGGACCTCCTCTCTGCTTTCTGTTACATAATAAAATTACTGTAGACTCTCAAAGCATTGTAGAGTCTTTACAGTAGACAAACACAAACATAATGACGTGGAACAATTTACAGTCTTTAAAAAATAGTTTAGAACATTTGGTGAATGTTTTGTCGTTTAACATTTATCCAAGCCAAGATCCAAGACTGTTGTTTGTCTACGCAGCAAAACCACACAGATGTGAGACACCAGGTATTTCATCTGGGCCTGCAGAATTTAAGCATAGTTGGTTGGGGTGGAGGGGGAAATTTTTGCTCATATCATCCCAGGACAGTTTGCAGCATCAGGGTTTTCAGACCTCCCATTCCTTTTGACAGTCGAGATGAAATAGTCTGCAACAACTGTGCTCAACCTGTTTGGCCTGAGAGCAGATGTGACTGAAGCATTGACTTCCCAGATCTCCTCCTATGTGGAGCTTTGTTTGAACTAGCTAGTGAGTGAGAACAAATAATTACATTCAGTCTAATGTGAAACTGTAGCACAAAAAATTACATTTAAAGTGATTCATTGTATGTTTATTTTGCTTAATGTCACTTTTACATTATGGACAATGGCAATTCCATGTTTGTGAAGAGATTCGTGATGGAAAACGCTGCGCTGCCAGCAGCAACAGCTGCGTACTCTTTTGTCCAAAGTTCAATATCCCAACATTTGCCATAAGCAACAGTGTCGGGTGTTGATTTCTTTGGAAAACATTCTATCTATTCAGTAAACTTCAACAAAAGCACCATTGGAAATATTAATGTGAACTCAAAATACTTATTTAGATAAAACACTTCCAAACACCCCCGACAGGCCACAGGCCGATGTATTTCCAGAAATGCCCTCATCATAGCAGCATGTACATGGACGCATGCCAGAATAACTGTATTCTGTCACAAAGTATACCAGTTATGCCATGAGGCATAGAATTATCTTTTTTAAATGCCAACATGTAAAGACAGCTCAATGTTAGGAAAGATTACGTGCTTGTTTTTGTTGTGTCATCAAACCAACATTGGCATGAAGCAAAAAATGCTGTTGTGTCAGTAACCATGTTTAATTCAGAGCTAATAAGAGATCAGGCTTAAACCTTCCATCATGGGCTTGTAATGGAAGCAAATCACCATCATACGGCCAAACAGCTCCTTAAATGGATGTTCTCCTGTTTTGTATTGATACTCAAGGTGCTCAACATTTGAGCTTTGTTTGGTGTTCTTATGTCACATAGAAACAATGAAGCTGGGGTTGGAAAAATGTCACATTCCGACACTAGTTCTAATACTTGATCCTCTAAATCAATAGTTGGAGTCAGACAATACAAAATCCTTGGTTCGGGAGAACTTGGGCTGAGAACCACAGTGTAGTTCTCACAGTGAAAAGCTATTTATTTCGGAAATCCACATTTAGCTTTACCACATCGTTTCCTGAGAGGCCACACCCTACACTCTTTCTTTGTCAATGTCTGTTTAAGCAATATGTGCATTCACTGTTGTTTCCTTCCAGCTGTTTCACTGTCGTCTGAATCTTTTAGGAGTTTTGTTTAAGCTCAATTGGCCCAATAAAGCTCCAGCTGTGTCAATAGACGTAGTCGTGTGCTTCCCTGTTGCTCAGGTGATGTAGTTATATTTCTCTCCCATTGTCCTGGAAAAAATGCAGTGGTTGGACCTGCTGATAAGCCAGCAACGTACCTCTTATATACCCTTCTTTTTCCATACCATCAGTAACACACATACATACACACATACACATACACACACACACACACACACACACACACACATACTCGCTCCATCCAGATGTATGGCAGGGAATATGAAGAATTGCCTGGTAGATTTATGGAACGTGAGAGTGCTAAAACATCCATTACCATCAGTGATTGCTCTGGTAGCCATCACTCTCTCCCTGTCTGTGTTTTATCCGTCTCCAAAAGAATTCTTTAAGAATGACCACATACAGGACATTACTCTTCTACTTATAAAGTTTATGTGGCCACTTTATTAGAAACCCAGCTTGTGTGCAGTTACAGACTGTAGCCCACCTGTTGATGCATAGTTTGAGCATCCACTTCATTAAAGGGCAGTTTATGACCCCTGAGTTTCTCTTGGCTGGACCATTTTTTGGGTGGAGGACCACTCACAACCCAGATACAAGACATAAAGTGATGTGATAAAGTGACCAGTGATGAATAAAGTGTGAGAATATAAAATAATGGTTCCGGCGCCCATGCAAACAAGACATCTCAAGACATAATTATAACCAAGAGGTAACAATAGATTGACCTCCTTTCACACGCTTTTCTCTAGTACTGAATGTGACAAAATAACCTCAGCAACAGAGACAGATTTGTGATAGGGTTTTAGTTAGTTGGTTGCAGGTAGACATGCTCAGTTTGGGTCTGAGTGCCTGGTCCAGTGTGGTTGTCCGCTTGTGCTCCTATCAGGAGCTGTGTTAGCTCGAACCGCTGGGTTAGCTCCTAAATGCTTTGCGTTGAGGTGCTATTTTAGACTTGAGGTACTTATTGCATGAACTGTAGAGAACAATGTGCTGGTGGCTGCTCATGTCACTGGGTAAACCTCACCTGTAGCTGTGCCCTGTAAAGTAAAATGTCTTACAATACAATCCAGTATAGTGTATTTAGTTCTTGTACTGGTAAATATACTGCCAGAAAACTGTATATTTCTACATATAAACAAAATGAGATGGTATATGGAAATAATTTATCAGTAATATATCATTACATATTGTAGCATGGATATATGTAGATCATAAAGAATGATAAACATCTCTTTTAATGAGTGAAGTAAATAGAATGTAAAGTGTCAGGGGCGTCTTGGCAAAAGTTGCTGGATTCTAAAATCCAGGCATGTGGGCCTGATTAACATGTCATTCTTCACTCGTTTCTCAGTAAGTTATGTGTACATTATTTACACAGTGCGGACTCATAGCCAGAGTTCATCAGCTGCCAGTGTTTTTTAGCGTATACAAGTCGCAGAGGCTCTGTAATGGAGCTGCTAATCTTCTGGTTTCATTTGCTGAAAGTTTACAGCAGCCGTGTGGGAAGAGAAGCACTCAAGCATGAAGGAACGTGACTTCGGGGTTCAGTGCTGCGCAGCAGGAGCACGCCTGCCTTTTAACCCTCTAACCCTCTCAGGGGTGTATGGGATATTTCATCCGTGAATGAAAGGGACTCCAGAATAGGTGAATGGAGAGAGAATGAGGTGAACTGGAATGTGAAGGATCAGACGGAGTTGACAGTAATTACTGTCATTTTGCTCTACTATTTAAACCTAATTACATATTTTGATGATTATTTAGGTTTGGTCCATTGCGTAAGGAATTGCACTCACATATTTCAAGTCTGATCTTTTCACATTTGTTTCAACATCAAGAAAGACAAAACCAAGGCAAAAAAGTAAAGGAGGGTATGCAGCATAATACACATATAACATTAACTCCTCATCACAATAAAATCAGACTGTAATACCTCCTCTTATACTCACAAAAATAGTTTGTGTTTCAAACTCACTGAGCAAAGAGTGAGATAATATGACACATTTTTGTTATCACAGGTGATAATCACAACTGCTAAGGGTTAATGTGGTCTGAAAGTTAATGTAGCCTGTGATCATTATGACTCAATATCAAGAGCATTTCTAGTAATAGGTAAGTTACGTGGTTGCCTGGGGCGTGTGTGTGTGTGTGTGTGTGTGGGGGGGGTTATCAACCCCTACATGTTGATAAAAATGTAGTTTACCCCTGCATTGACAAAAAACTCTGGGAACCACCACCTCCATCAACAAAATGTAAATATTTTTAAAGAAGGATTTTTTTGTGTTTGTGTTTGTTTTGCACATATTGTAATCTTATTTTGTGTTTTTACTTTACCTCTGAGATAATGGGATTTACTTAGATGCACAATGTAAACAACTGATGCAATTTTACAGTAAATTACAATGTATCTTACAATAATATTGCATTTTGGTTTGTATAATTTACAGTAATTTCCTGTAAATAATAACTCTCTAAAATGTTCTGTAATCACTACAGGGGTGTGTAGGAATGTAAAAAACTGCTATTACAGCATGTGGAAATTAAAAGAGATTGGGACTGTTATAGAATATTGCACATAGAAAGACATTAACAGCATCGAAGCACACTGTGCATTCACAGCACATTAATATTGCACAGACATTTAGCAGCATCAGTGTCTTGCAATGATTTGGCAGTCATTTGGCAGTCATTTGGCAGCCTTTGAGGGGAACAATGTTCAGGCCTATTTATTCAGTTTATAATGAGGAAGATGTGAAGTGGGGCAGCTGGTGGCCTCGTGGTTAGGGCATTTGCCCTGCAGTTAGGAAGTTGTGGGTTTGATTCCCAAGACTGCTAAGCACCTCTGAGGTACCCTGAGCAAGGTACTGTCTCTGCACACTGCTCCCCGGGTGCTGTGTTCCTGACTGCCCACTGCACTCACTTGGTGAAATGCAGAGTTAAATGCAGAGGAAGACTTTTGTGCTGTTCACACTGTGTGTTGTGGTTGATCTCCTATGAAGTGTTTTCATTCGTAGTCTAGATACAATTTGTCATTAGTTTATTCGACTGCATCATTTTTGTCATAATTTTATGGTTTTTAGGGGACCATTGTAAACCAAATCAGGTGTCTTCAGTGCACCAGATTTATTACTGTTTAAGGTATTAAAAGTAGAGTAATAAAGTAGTGAGAAAAACGAATTAATTCTTGGAGTTTTCTACATTCAGTACAGAGGCGAAATGGTAAACACACAACACACAGTACATTAAAACATCATTAGAAATAGCAGGAACAGTATATTTACAGAACAATAATTACAATAATATGTGACATATATTAATAATATATATTAATATATTAGAATTTTAAATTGTGATTAATTGCATGGTTTTCTGCAATTTAATTGTGCACACTTATTTTTAAAGTACGGTGCAATTACATTACTTTTGTCAATGTTATTGGAAAAAAGTAATACATGGAACTAATACTTTTTTATTATAGGGAAAAAAGCCAGACTACCGAACTGATTCAGTGTAATAGATAATGCATACTGTGAAAGCAACCAAAGTGTCATATTGGACAGGGAAAGGGGCTGCAAGAGCATGGGAGTAACCAGTACCCAATGGTTTAATAGTCTTTCAAACAAATCACTAAAAGTAAAGAATCCCCAGAGAGCTTCACACAAAAGGTTCCTAACTTTCAAAATTATTGAATGAAAAAAGCCGTTAAAAAAAACCTGCGTTAGCGCAATAAAATAATTGTCTGCATTAAGTAAATAATGTGTTATTATGCCTGATTATGCCTAATATTTCATTATCAGTGCTAAACTGACTGTATAAACTGTATAAGCTTCAAGGAAGCATTTTTTGACAGGATAGCATTAATCGGACTGACTGCTTATAAAATATGTATTTTAAATTCAATATATTTTTCTCTGATTATTCATATTATTTGCATAAATCTCATTATTATCAGTGTTATAAACTGTGTAGGGTAATAGCAATTTGTCAGAACATCATTTCTGACCACATGAGCTCTGTAAAGTAAAGGATGTACATTGTCTTAATCTGCACCTAATAGATGGTCATGTTTTTGCTTGCTGTGCCCATGACTGCACATGAACAGTACAGGAACAGTTATTAAATAAAAGAGACATTGAAAGTCTGTAATATTCATTCGCTCATATGACGAAATTAATTTACACTTTTAAACAAATCTACAGAAAAAATGTGTGCAATTAATTAAGTTGAATTAATCAGAGAGCTTGTAATTAATTTTATCGCGCCTAATACATATAGATATGTGTATATGTTGACCACAATAAAAGTAGAGTATAATAATAAAGAAGTGAGAAAAACTAAAAAATAGTGGAGTATCTTGTTATTAAAATGCCAATCTCCTGTTTTTCATCATCCACATCCCTAATGTGTTAGGTTGGTTGGTGTGGAAGGGACTGGACCCAACCAAACCAAGCTCAATCCCACTGGAATTGGATACATGTTTCAAACTCTAGTAAAAGGAAATGGCACTTACTTGCTGCCCATGAGAAACGTGTCAAATTCCCCTTGTCATCTGGGACAATAATGCTGGCATTTCTTCAAGGCTTGGTGGACCTTCTGCACAGCTCTAATCATCCCTTCCCTTTGCAAGATGGGGTAAAAAATGGGGGTCAGATGTTAAAAGTCCTTTCCGTGTCATGTCAGTTGTGCTTGTTTGACCCCTTGGGTGAGAGTGGCCCACCACAGTGAGTTGAATTTACAGGCCCATCACCTTTGACCTCCTTAAATACTTTTGTCCCATGAGACCAGAAGTAACAGACCCTTTGTGCTCTGCTTGCTTGGTTTTTTGACACGTGAGCCATTAAGAATAACAGGAATGAATGAATAAAGATAGAGACTGCTCTTGATGGACAGTGTTGATGATTCAGCCAAGCAATATACTTGCCCTACAGCACTCACACAGACAGTACATCACCACACAGTAAAATAACAGCTCAGAGTAAAACATCCAGCCCCTTTAGCGCATGCCCTATTCTGTGCATGAACGTAACCCTCAGAGCTCAGATTGTAAAATCTGATTTTAACAAATATAAACTGTGTAAAAACCAGTGTTTGCTCTCCTACATGCTTACAGTTTGCTACACTTTTGCTCTCTGGACCCCTTCCTTCTGCAGGTTTTCCCCACCCATGAAAGATCTTCCCAGTTCAAAGAGCTTTTGTTTTTTCCGTTTGTGGTTTTTTGGCCATTTTTGTTCTTTATAGGCATTTGCGTGTGATTCTGTGTATAAAGCCTCAGTAGCATTTAGTACCAATTTTTCAAAATGTTTGCATAAATAAATGATTAAAATGGAAGCAGTTTGGTTGTTGCTCCTAAATGGTGGTCCAACATCGTGCTATTCAAAGAGAGGTTCAAAAACGAACGTTGAGTGACCAAAGATCGTCTGCAATTATTTTCAGAAATTTAGGCCGACCATCTCACAGTGTGTGCTACTGCAACCTAAATTTACTCGCCAGCCAATAAAAATGTGAAATCAACACGCATTAAAATCATCATTGCGAGAGCGCAATGTCATCTTGTTCTTTTAGCATAGCATCAGTACAGGCTGAAACATTGTTCTTCCATACTAACTAGTTTACGAGTGAATAGACATCAGCATTGTACATCTGCATACCTTAATACATACAAACATACATACACATAATGCACAGTGTGATTTGTGATGATTCCTGAAATTGCACAGTCTGTAGAAGGCATAACTCAGACACACACACACACACACACACACACACACAGATATGTTACCTGGCTTGCTCCAAAAATATTTGGTCAAAAAAATTCTAGATGTGAAGTTGAGACAGAGCAGGTTTCTAGTGTCTGTCAGGCACAGACCTTTATTGTCTGCGGAGGTTCCGGTCGCTGTCCCTGTGCTACATTCTTCTGTTTTCTTATGCTGG
Source organism: Clupeocharax schoutedeni (assembly GCA_037974565.1). Taxonomy (NCBI): domain Eukaryota; kingdom Metazoa; phylum Chordata; class Actinopteri; order Characiformes; family Alestidae; genus Clupeocharax; species Clupeocharax schoutedeni. The sequence continues at coordinate 4,426 of JBBPDH010121485.1, read as the reverse complement.
CAGATTCAGCAGGCAGGAGCAAAATTCCAGAGCAGGGATCATGTTAGAAGATGTGGGAGGAAGTTGCCATTTGGACATTACAGGATGACGCTTATGAGTAGGACAGGGGACACTAAACACGCCACCTTATTTAAAGTAATTAACCACATCATCCAAACCTTGCTGGAGCATGACTGGACTGGATCTGGGCTCTTTTTACAAGAGCGCCAGACTAAGATACAACACCAAGACCACAGTAGAATAGAGGTCTGCAAGGAAAAAAGAATTACATTATTTCATCATGAACTAGGATTAGGATCCAGTACAAATTGTTTCTGCTCATCGATTCCTAAACACTACAGATCTGTCAGGAGCTCTTTTAGGCAACTATGTCATATAGTAGTATGTTAGCATTTAATTCCCATTTAGTAAGCATTCTGAACGTCCAGAATTAAGATCTTTTCTGTTATCTAAATGTATGTCCTCCTTTTTTATCTTTATGGAATCAAAATGAGAACCAGAATCAAAAAGCTAAACTATAACTGGTCAAATTTAAATGATACTATACAAAAACAAACAAACAGGTAAATTGGGAAAAACTTGCTCTTATAACTTTTTCTAAACTTTTCATTCTAAAATGTCATAAAACCTTTACAACTCACCATAAACTTATAATCACAAACATATAAAATATCTTGATATGATTAAAGTAGCTGCACCTCATTGTTCAGTCCTGTTGGGTTTAAATAATGTTTCTATAGATCTGAAGTAATGAGATGAGGATTTTAAAACAAAGGCTGAAAACCATTTTTTGAATAATGCAGGTTTAAATGAAATTTAGATACAGTTCCAGCAGGAATGTATCTTGCACTCCCCTGCAATCTGCAATCTGCAAATATTGACAATGAATGAAAAGAAAAGCAACACAAATTGGGAAGAATATCAAAGGTAAATGTTATCTAGCCTTTCGTGATGCTCCACAATCTGCAGTGGATGGAAATAATGCAGTGAAGATGCCTAAACAAAATCTGCCTCATGTTGGTGCAATTTTCGTGTTCTCTTGGTGTTGGGATGTCGTGTTCTCTCCACAACTGAAATGCAAAGGTTTCATTTTAAAGCAGATGTAGAACGTGATAAGCTGAGAACATGCTCTGACCTCCTGTTTGCCTGTTTTTGTGAAAATGAAAATTAGAGATGAAGATTAATTGGGCTTTAAATTACAGTACGTATTTTCTCAACAACTGTGTCTCTCTCCAACAAACTATTCCAGTGTGTCTCAGTTGTGTCTCATTTAAGACACATCATTTGATCAATTAGTATACATGTACATTTAGGTTTGTACCAAAAAAATTGAGGACATTGGCCTGTAAATGGGATGTTGAAGAAAGGCTCCTTTTTATGACCATTCATATATTTCTTCTATTTCATTCCTGAAATGAACCATACCCCTAGCTCATGACCTCTCACCCGGTGGTCTGTTTGAACAACACTGTGTAACTAAAATATCAAAGAGAAATTGTCGTAATTATTGCCTTTTAAGTTATTAAGTTAGCCTTTGTTGTTGACTCTGACAGCGGGAGTTCTCTTTTTGTTTATCGTCCCAGTGAAATTACTAATGGGCTTCGGTCCAAACCAACAGCATGCTAATGCAGCGCATGAAATACCGCTAAACTACCACAAGGGCAGTTGATAATAGACTGCAAGAAGAAATTACAAACAGATGTCATTTTTGAGCCATTGATACGATACATGCGGATTACTTCCCACCAATTTAGCACAAATATGAATTAACTATGAATCTGTGTGTCGATAGCAAGAGGATAGTGATCCACTGATGCCAAATTAAGGGGCTCATTGGTTTTGATGTTTTATTCAAAATGGTGATTTCTACACACATTTTCCATGCATTCCATCTATTGTACTGATTTATCTTTCTGTCTTTCTTTCTTTCTTTCTTTCTTTCTTTCTTTCTTTCTTTGTAATATGACTTAGGTATATTGATGTTTTTACAGTCCTGCCTAAATTGAATGGACTAAGATCAGTATGTCCAGTTTATAGTTTTATGTGCCTTTAAAACTTCTTCATTTAAATGATGCATGCACACACCAGGCTGTACTTAGGTTATTTTATTTTATTTATTTATTTTTTTATATACTATATTTATTCCGGAGGAAATTGCTCAATCCTCTGCATTTAACCCATTCACCAAGTGAAGCACTGGGCAGCCAGGAACACGGCACCCGGGAAGCAGTGCGCAGGGACGGTACCTTGCTCAGGGTACCTCAGCGGTGCCTAGCGGTCTGGGGGATCGAATCCGGACTTTCTGGTCGCAGGGCGTATGCCTTATCTGCTAGGCCACCCAGCCGCCTAATAAAAGATCATGATGTAAAAGAAAACATGATTAATCAGACTAGGCTACCTTCTTCCATTGCTCCATGGTCCTGTTCTGATATCCATTGTAGGCTCTTTTAGTGATGGATAAGAACCAGCATGGGCACTTTGACTGGTCTGCATCTATGCAACCCAATATACTGAAAGCTGTGATGCACTGTGTATTCTCACCCTATTCTATCAGAGCATCAGATTTGTGGATCTAGATCAAAGGACTGGCCTTAACTCCCATATCGGTGAGTCTTGGGCATTCATGACCCTGTCGCCGGTTCACTTATTAGTTTTTTCTAAGCACATGTGACCACAATTGACCACTTTTTGGTAGAAACCACCCTGTGTTGCTGTGTTGGTAATGTGCTGAACCATCACAATCTAACCCTTACCATAAATTCTTCACCCTCATGTAATTTTCCACTTCAACAATTAAAAGTTCACCATCTAACATCTTTCACATTCCAACAGAAGACACTGCAAGCAAATCATCAGTATTATTCACTTCACTTATGTGTGGATGATTTGTTGCTTTAAATTAGTGGAATGTGGCACAGTAGCAGAGCAAAATGTGATAAATGGTGACAAAGCTGACATTTTCTCAACTTCATGCAAATAATGTTTGCAGCAGAATAATGACAATCTAAATGACTGCTCAGATAAATTCTTCAGAACATTCATAGACATTGTAGGGTTCCAAGGCCCCCTTGTTTCTACTTATATTTTGTTCTTCCCACAGTACAATGCAAATTATTGTCATGGTTGATGGCCGTTTTTCACCGTTCTGTTCAGCTTTTATTTTGACACTGGTTTTCTGTAGTCCTTTGTAGTTTTTGTCTGTGTGCTACGTGTCTCTTCTGTTCAGGTGTTCTGTGTTTCCAATGATTAGTTCTGTGTATTTAAGGTCTGCGTGGATGTCTGTTCCTTGTAGCTTCATTGTCCTTATTTTGCCCCTAACCCTCACCCTGTATTTTCTGTGAATAAACCCTGCTAAATGGACTCCACGTCTGTACTCTGCTCCTTCACCAAAGGCAGTTCGCAGTCCTGGGGTTTTACATCTCCCCTGGACCGCGACAATTATAAACAAAAAGGTGAATGATGCACATTGTTTAGTTTCATACAGGTTCTTTAGTTTCATACAGAATTGTGAACTTAATAGACTTAAACATGCTCTTTTTTACTGTGTCCTTAAGACTGACATATGTAAATGAGATCTGTGGATTATGCCTCATTCAAAAACAGTCTGGGCTGACATCAACATTAATAGGCAAAAGTAAGTAGTATGTAAGTATGTTGTTTTTTATGACATCACAGATTTTTTAAATAAAACTGGGGAAGGTCTGGTTTTCCATGACATAGACCCTTTAAGGCTGTACTTAGGTTAACTGTTGATATGGTGGTCCATTCAGTAAGTGGGGTCCCACCCTTATCAAGGCGTGTAAACTTGTGTAAGCTTGTTATCTGGGTTTTATTTGATCCTGAATGTTGAATGCCCTGTAGGCACATATCGCTCTATGTTAATTTGACTTTAATATTTGAAGCGATTACTTATTTACTGTGTGAGACTTTCATTTGCTGCAAAAATTCATTTGCAGCAGAGTTCTGTGAGCGAGCTCAGCCCTAGTGAGTTGAAAGCATTTGTTTGCTCATTTTTCTGGCTCTGTGTGTGACTGTGTCCTCATCTGCACTTGCTATGCTATGACCCAAGAGCGATACACAGACAACTGCTTCTCTCACACCACATGCCCACGATACACCCATCTCTTACTAAATCAACAGGCCCCTAAATGGTTCTTGGGTTTGATGTGTGGTTATAGATAAACCTTTAATTAATATCGAGCCTTGATACCTCTTGATACTTCTCTAAAGTTCTCAAAATGTTCTCTTAATCCCCAAAAGTCCTCATTACAACCTTAAAACGTATTATTCAGTTATTACCTGCACTGCAATGTTGTGTAATACTGTAGCATAAATATAAATATATATATAAATTAGGGATGAGCGAGTACAGCATTATCTGTATCTGTATCTGTATCCGTTAACCATATGAATTATCTGTATCCGT
>JBBPDH010121380.1:0-19790 GCA_037974565.1 Clupeocharax schoutedeni | reverse complement strand
TCAGAAGTATCTAGACTTAAACCCCATTGAGCTGCTTTAGGATGAACTGGACAGAAGAGTGAAAGCAAAGCAACTTACAAGAGCTGCACACTTATGGGAACTCCTGCTGCAGAGTTAGGAAAAACTTTCTGCCGAATGAACATTGAGACACTGAACCGCCTGAATTTCAATACAAACAAATAGAAAAAATGGGGTGTTCTAAAACTTTTGACCGGTAGTGTATATTTGTAATTAGAAAAGTAGGAGAGGACATTGGTGTGCAAGGGGTTGGAAATAGATCCTGAAAAATTAGATATTTTGCTGCAGTAATGGTGCATGCATGGTGACATAGAAGCTGCCTGGCAAATCTATGACTTCACTGGGTATGGGTCATGCCACCTAAATCAAGTTCCCATCTTTTTTAAAATTACTAATAGTTGAGAAGCATTAAACAGATATGAAAGATATCAAATCGCTAAATCGATTTCGGTCCTCTTTAGAAAAATGGGTGACCTGTCATGAATACCTGGTCACTAATGCGGTTCGTTCACTATGGCCTGCAGTGCATCATGTTAGAGTGAGGCCAGATCAATTTTATGAGCTCAGTGAGACACAAGCTCAAGGTAGTGTCAAATACACATCAAATATTAATCAGGACTTAAGATGTTTAACTCAGATGTGTTTTGAGACTGATTTAGAATTGTCCTTGTGATCAGTAGTGGAAATAAAATATAACCTTAAACTCCATTTGTTTATAGATATTAGTGTAGATTTGCTTTCAGTTTACAGAACATGATTTAATATTCATTGTAGTTTATAAGCTTGCATAATTATTTTATATTTCTGACTTTTTTACATTTGTTTTGAGGTCGTACTATACTGGTTGTTCTTTACCTTAAAACAAATCATATTAAAGTATTCTCTGCCAAACACATATGTGGTAACAGCTCATGACTTTGAATCTTGTAGCAAATATTACACCTCTGTCCCATGATCCTTTTGTCTTAGCCATATGTTCTGCTTTGCTTGGTCAGTTTGAACCTGTGCCAGTGTCTTATCTAATTGATTTAATCATGTACAAGAGGACTACCACATCCCCTCTGAATGTGTTCTCTATGCTACTCCCTTGGAGACAAGCTGCAATTACATTGTTCCATTCTTTTCTTTTTTTCTAAATATCTACTTTTAGCTTTGGAAAGGGTGCTACCTTTATCATTCTATACCAAAGTGCAGTGTATGACACTGTCAATAACACTATTGGCAGCATCCAGGCTACAGCACAGAAGTGGTTTGTCTCTTTTTTGGAAAACAGAATAGTTTCTGTCCTGGTGGGACATTGTTGCTTCTCCTTAGCAGTAATCACTTGTGGAATACCTCAGGGCTCCTGTTTTTCTAATGCATGTTCTCCCCTGGGTCTGTCTGAGGTATAACATATATTTACTGTTATATGGATGAGACAAAGTTATACATTCTACTTTAACCAGGTGAAAATGGTGCAAGGCAACTCATCCCCAAATGTTTAAGGAAATGCCATGACTTCAATACAAAAAACATCAGTAAACACAAACACATCTTGCCTTTAAGGATTTGGAAACATGTTTATTTGTTTGTTTGTTTGTTTTTATTCTTATTCTATATTGACCACTATAATTCTCTGTAGTTGGGGATATGTCAGTCAAGCATATCACACTTGCAGCTGGTCTAGAATTATGCTTTGAGGCTCATAACACTTTCCAACAGAATCAGTCCTCTACTTGCATCCTTGCACGAGTTGCCTGTAAAATACGAAGTTTTTTCACAGGTTTTATTATTCTGTCAAAGCTCTTCGTGGCATGGCTCCAAGTCAAATCTCTGACCAGCCTCCACCCTTCTCTCAAGCCTTTCTATCTTCAGTTGTTTTTAGATGCTCCACGCTCTTGGTTGAGGTCTAAAGGTGATTGGGTGATTGGGAGCTCCTCCAAGACTCTGAAGAGTTCTTCCATCTTTTATAAAGTAGTCCCCCACATTATATATTATTAGATCAAATTTAAAGACTTATTGATTTCCTGAGTAGTTTTAAAAACAATGTGTTCAGCCCTCTGTTCTGTCTCGCCATCAGTCAGTGGCATTCTTTCCTTTTATTGCTTAATAATATGGTAGTAGTTTATTTGACTTTTTGTTTTAAGTTACCTTTATAAGTTGCCTTTTATTCCCCTTTTTTGTTCAAATGTTTATTTTAGGTCATTAGTTTTAGCGATTTTTATTCATATTTTTCTGCAGCCCTTTGACACCCACCGTCTTTTAAATCGACAATATAAAGAAATGTTTTTAACCTTCGATGCCAGTTTATGTAGCAAGATGTTTCTGTAATCTGTCATTTATTTTGGAGAATTTTTAACGCTCCATTCATCATGAAAATATTGTCACGTTGTAAATGGTAGCTAGTATTTTCATAAAAAATAGCACAAACATATACACTACTCACAATAATTTAGGTGATAGACACACCTTTTTGTACAAAATTTTGTATTTTCCATGTAATGGTCTCATTGTGTACAAGTGTGCCTTATATTGGGGCCAATGCCAAAAGACAGCCTTTTTCAATGTGGCATCAATAAAAAGCTGGTTTTGTCAGTAAGTCATTCCAAGTTCATCATTCAAACAGCCATGAACAAACAATGTCACTTAACGCACTAGCAGCACCTCCTGGCCAGGGCGTGCCTTTGAGTCGGTGGCAGGCAGTCAGATGTTACTTGTGAACTTGGTGTGTCTCAAAGTGTCATCAGCAGACTTGCACCAAGACACAGAACTACTGGCAGAGTTCATGCCAGACCCAGGAGTGGAGCCCCATGAGTGACAGACCGCAACGATGACCAGTACCTAAGGACCTATACACTCAGACATCGTTATGCAACTGCCACACAGCTGCAGGCCCATTTATGAGATGCGAGGGGTGCTAGGGTTTCCAGAAAACCATTCGCAACCGACTCCATCGCTTTGGATTGAATGCTAGACGACCGTTGCAGATGACTCCACTGACACCAACACAACGCCGTGAACATTTGCAGTGGGCACAAGACCATGTGATCTGGACGATGCAGCAGTTGTCTACAGTCCTGTTCACTGATGAAATGATGGTCGTCAGCGTTGCTGGAGAAGGCGATATGAGCGATGCGCTGAGGTGAACATGGTCCCCAGGGTTTGCTTTGGTGGTGGAGGTGCAACAGTCTGGGCAGGCATCACCAGTCAGCGCTAAACAGATTTGGTTATTGTACACGGCTCAGTCACTGCACCTTCTTACCTCAGAGACATCATAGAACCCATCATCATCCCCCAATTCCGCCAGCACACCCCCAACTTTCTGTTCATGGATGATAATGCTCCACCACATCGTGGCAGAATTATCACAGCTCGACTTCAGGAAGTTGGAGTGCCTTATATTGTATGGCCATCAATGTCCCCTGACCTGAACCCCATAGCGCACGTATGGGACCAGTTGAAGCAGAGACTGGATGATCGTACCCCACCCCCACGTGACCTGGCAGAACGTGTAGAAGAGTGGAACGCATTGCCTCAGAACAACATCATGAGGCTAGGGAGGGGCATGAGACGTCACTGTCAAGCTGTCATTGTGGCATATGGTGGAAACATCCGCTACTGACATTGTCAATTTTTGTTATTTGGGGCTGTCCCATTTATTATCTAAATTTTTGGGTTAATAAATATGAATCTAATGAAAATTGTGTTTCTTCATACGTTATTAGTAATATCAAAGGGAACGTTTACTTATTTCATTATAATTCAGAGCAAATAGGACAAGCACTCATGTAAATAACAATATTAGTAAATAACAATATTAGTAGTGTATTTCAAAGTAGTGTATTTCAGTCTGTGACAGATTTGGAACCTAATGATGTATGTTTGAGAAGTTGAGTGGGAAATGGTTTTTGGTTGATTTTAGTAAATTTGCATGCTCAGAAGAGCTCTGTGATGGTTCTTTATCTTTTCGGCTTGGGGAAGTTGTGCAACGTGGCTTTCAACACACAACACATTTAACTGACAAACATGTAGGTGGATCAGGAAGCCTACTAAGAAACAGAGGGACTGTGTGTGTGTGTGTGTGTGCGTGTGTGCATGCTGATGTTTGTGTTAGTGAGTGATACCTGGTCACTCTCCCCCGGAGGTCTCCAATGCCTGTCAGGTTCTTGTGGTCAAGCCTTTGAACTGCTAGTGCTGTCCCTGATGTTACAGTGTCTCTCTGAACAATCTGAGCCTCCAGCACCTGTAAATAACAGCTGGTTTATGATTTATTCTTGTGTGATAAGTGACTCAGTCACTTTAGTATATAAATTGAATACCCAAATGAAAATGTTAAGCCGTTAAATTTAGTGATAACAACCAGTGTATATTGTTGCAAAATATAAATAAATAAATAAATAAATAAATAAATACTTTACATTTTTAATACATGTATATGAACTAGAAAATAGTAAAACACAAGGTTATTAAATGATCTTATTCAGTCATTTCTGTGAACACACCTAAGCAAAATCTTTAGTTTAACACTGCAGTTGTGCAGGATTTCTAATCTGAGCTCCAATTAATTTAAAAGTGTGCCCCATTTATATACACGACTTCTCATTCAATGATTTCCTTTGTATTTATGATTGTAGATTAATGTTGAAAACATCACCTATTGCTCATATGACTGCTTTGCACACTCTTGGTATTTTTTCAATCAGATTCATGAGGAATTGACCTGGAATGGTATTTAATTAATAGGAGTTCATTAGTGTAATTTATTGCCTTCTTAATGTGTTCGGTGATGGTAGGATCAGGTTAGTAATCCCATCGGCTACGGTTCTCCTCCATATTATGGCAAGAACAACTTTAACACATTATCATTCTGTAAACTTCATTCATGCTTAAGATACATTAAATATTATAAACCGAAGCTCTATAAATAATTAGACATTGGTAATGTTATACAATTCACTTAATCAAAAATGAATTAAAGCATGATCCCAAACTCAAACAAGAATGTTAAAAACTCCTGTTATCCTGAAAGTAAGAAGTGTGGTTCCAAATCAAAGGCTAGTATGTTGGTTTGTCTGCCAATGTATATGTGGCTGCTTTGAATGTGGCTGTTTTAATTAATTCAGAGTGTGATAAGAAATGTAGAAAGTACTTTTTAAAAACTGGTATCATAAAAGCCTTTGTTATTGTTTTCTGTGTTCTGGTTACACGCATGTCTTGATAATCCCTTTGACATTACTCTTTTTTTTCCCACAACTGACCCCTAGACATTGATTCATTTTATTAATCCGGTTTTTTATGTGCTATTCCTTCACAATGTATCGACTAGCTAAATGGTGCTATTGGCTTCTCCTCTGAACACCTCTTGCCATTTATTGGATGCCATTAAAATTTTCGCTTACACGTGAAGAATGAGTGAAGATGAGTGGGCCAGATGCTGTTAATGGTGGCATTTCATCAGCATAATTAAACTGATACGAGGAGAGGTGGAGAGAAATGTTTTAGACTTTTATTTCGAAGCCATTTTCAGCCAGTCTGGGATGTCTTAAATTTCAGAAGCCATTAATTGATTGACTGGTCAGTACAGTCACTTTATACCTTTGTATGGGAAAAATGTAGAGTTTGAAAAATGTAAAAAATGACCAATGATATCTACTTATTTATATGGTGAAATAGACTGTTAAACTCAAATTCCACTGACCTGAATGTCCTTGCTGAGCTGCTTGACTATATGTGTAATGGTCTGAACGTGGTTCTCTAGAAGCTTCCTAGCAGATGCCTCCATCAGGACAGATCCCTGGGTGGCATGCAGGCTGCTTGCCATATCGTCTTTGATCCGGAAGGCTTGCTGTAGCAAGATGGACAAGGTTCGCTCTTGTCCAGCCATCGCCACATACACTGGCCTTAATGAAGTGGGGTCAGAATGGTGATCAGACTTCTTAGTGTAATGAAATAAAAAAAGTCATCCCGCCTTATAGGCAGTATACAGAAAACAGTTATTTTCTTATATTTGTATTTTTTAGGAACATATTAAGATAAAATTAAAAAGACAGATTTAAGAGAAGCCACTTAGGCTTGTTATTCAATACACACTGTGTTTACCAAACATGCTTATTAGACAGATTTTAAAGAGAAACACAAGAGAGTTTCTGCTAAAGCCTGTGTGGACTCATAAATCAATGGGATGTTTATCTTAGTGTTACTGCATGAAGTTAACAAATAAAAGCCCAAACAGTAACAGTAAGGAAATGTGAGTGTATTTCTTATATGTTGCAATAAGTAAAATAATGCATGTTACAGAATGCTCTTAGGACAGTGCATTCAGACTACCTTTTAAGGGACAAGGACAATTCTGGACAAGGCCTGGCACTGGCAGAAACATGTAACTCAAATACTGACACTGTGATTAGGTTACAGGTGATCAGGAAATGCCAAGGTGTGCCCTGGGCAAGGACACAACATTAAAGGAGCAGTTCAACTGAGCACTGAGCAACTAAAACTATGCTAATTAGTGATCTCCACCTTTAACTCATGTTAGCTTATGTGGCTGAGTTAAGCCTGTAATATTTATAGGTTCCATTCAGAGGTCTTGAAACCCCAATAAATGTGCAAAATGAACAGAACAATGTACTGAGCTGTGCCTCTGTTCAATTCCGTTCAATTTGTGAACAAACCCTGAGGACCTCCTCAAACTGCATCAGCCATTGATTAGCTGTCTCTGTGTGCTATGTTAAGCTGAAGATCTTTTCAGATTAGGGGTTCATTTAATAATGTCAAAATCAAATGGAAAGGTCACTGTTTATGTACGAGTCACTGTCATAACCTTAAAGTCTTTGGGAGTTTAATTGACATCACTCTACATAATTAGTTAGGCTATTTGTCGCTTAAGATGAACATCTAAAAGTAGGTCCCAACTAGCAAAAAATAGCTAACAACATGACGTCACATCAGTGTGTGTCATTCCAGGCTAGAGGACTGCCTCATATTTGTCCTTTCATCCACCTTTATTCATTTGATCCACCATTTTCTGCTGATATCAGCTTAAAACTAATACATGGTATTGTACAGAAGCAGAAGCATAAATGCAACAGATACTACAGGCCAAAAATATATGTCACTATCTTTAGAGGGCAGAACACCACACGCCTACCACCAGTCTGTGGAGCAGTGGAACTATGTTTTCTCTCACCTCTTTAAAAAAATGCTTGGGCCAAAACATAATAACAGTGAGAAAAGTGTAAAATAACATTCAATACAAAAATACTGTTATGGAAGGCGAATGGGATTTGTGGTAGTGTTGTATGTTTAATTATATTTAAGCTTTGCCATAATTAAATTATCTTAAAAATTCTAAACATAATAATGTTTTTCTTCTAGGAGGATATCATGTAATAGTGTAATAATTAGTGATAAGCAAAGTTCCCCCATTGTCTATAGATATTAGTCATTTTGTTAATAAAAAAGAAAGATGATGACTATGTGTCATTACAGAGTATTGTATAGTCTGTATGCCTACTGCTCAGAATTTAGGTTGGAAGGGCTGTTACATAAGACAGCCCTCCGCACCCACCTTCTTTTGGCATCAGGATTTTCTGTGAATAACGAAGATCTTTCAGGGCTGTGCTACAGCTGAAGCTGGCAGATTCAAACCAAATGCTTTAGAAGCCAAACTTTTTTGTGGGCTTTTGCGAGGAGAATGTTTATGTCTGGAGGCAAATGCTGCTCTAAAAGCAACAGGCTGCCTTCAACTCAAACTGAAACCAAACGGATTTATCTCAGTCAGTTCATTTCCTGACAACAAAAGTATTATATTATAATGTTGACATCAGTACTCACTTGCAGATTGGCTTTCTGTCGTCAGCTGTGTGAATTGTGCTTCTGTTGTTTCGATCAGTCTCTTGGTTACTGCATTAAGTGCTTTGTGGGTGTGCCTATACACTTGACAACCAAATCTAATTTGACCTCACTACGAAGTACACTAACATACAAGAGGCTTAGAAATATGTTACAGTCCCTTAATGTATTATTCTGCTCACATACAAAACCAAAAAACAATACATAGTCCTAATCCGAATGTGAATGTAAATGTCAATTACATATATCCAAAAATCAAATCAACATTATTAGAAATCCATTCAAAGAATTTCATACTAGCTTGAATTATTACACAAGAATGGATTAATGACTCTATATGTTCTAGTTGTTCTCATACTCTGTGGTTGAGTTAAGAAGTTTTGAAGATATCTTAGCCGTTGGTGTTTGTTGTCCCTCTAGTGTCCACCAGCACCATTCTCCCCACAGACTGTTTCCATTTCAACACATAATCTATCACACAACACACAGTTCGCACCATGTGCCTCAGTTTCATCTATGAGTGGTATAAGACTCTACAGGGAAATTAGCCTGATTCCCTTCTCTATTGTTCCTTACCGACAGTAAGTGTAAGTGACATCATTTCCGCATAACGTTATCTTCTACTGCCTAGATGGGCTCGCTTTACATTTGGGCCCGCATCCATTCCTTCTGACTGGTATGATGATTAACTCTGATGAAATTCAGGGTTGCCTTAGCAATAGCTCTTCTGACATTCATTTTAACTGAGTGGATTGCCTTGGATTTGACTGTTTTGTTGGATCAATTGAGTGGCCACTTGGAGTAAATCCCGCATGTAATGGGAAACCTCTTAAATCAATCTCGACGAAGTCAAATCCTGATGAAAGTTTAAGTGTACTTAATTCATCTTCTTCCTCTCTTTCATGCCATAACATTCTCACTAGATTCAAATTTATTATAATTACACAGACCTTTAACAAGCAAGTTGATCTCAGTTCAGTGATTTTTCAGATTTCCTTGCAATGGAGAATCTCAACTCACAAGGCTTAATTCCAGCAAAGGAAACCGACCATCAGTGGTCATCAAAATTGTCCAGAAATGTGATGTCAGGACTGCAGCTGTAGCGAGTGTAATGTGTTAAAGAATAGAGTAAGTGCAAATATTATCCTAATCTGTTCTTACTTTACATATAAGCAAAAATAACCAAACTAACCAAAAAGCATTTGAGAATAAGAAAAGAGTGTAATCTAGAACATCTTCCATTAAATCAGACTTTTTAGTGTTGACAAACATATATATCCAGGAGTGTTACATTTGTGTGTGTGTGTGTGTGTGTGACAGGTTTCCACCGGTTCCATTTTTGTCCTAGTAAATGTACGAAAACACACAAACACACTCAACCTCTCTTCCACCGTGTACTCATGATGTGCTCAAGAACTTTCATCAGCTGATGACACACGTGTAGTCCGGCAGGTGGCGCGTCACGGTGCGATAACTGTGCACTTAAACTTTTCCTCTTCTCGTTTGGCTGCTGAAACTTTAGGGGGGACGAAGGACGACCTCGAGGATGAGCACGAACTCAAGGATGAGATTGCGAATGAGGACAATGATGGAGAGGAACACACGTCTGCAGGAGTCCATTCATGCGTTACTTCGCCTTGCGTAACTGGAGCGTCCTGTAACCCAGAGCCTCACCAGGATTTTACTAAAAGAACAGCTCTCGGTGCCTTGTGACACTCTTTAACATTTCATTATCCTCAGCACACGCGTGTGCGTATATACTCCCTTTCGCAAGTGCCGTGTTCCACGTTGCCGCTCTTCTCTCCTTTTACGCGCTCATGCAGGTCTTAAGGCACATGCTGTAACCAACCAGGTGATTTTTAATCACTGAAAGCGGTCTGGGGAGAAGGTCCTCGGATATCCCCTGTGTGTGTGTGCGCGTGTGTGTGCGTGTGCGTGTCAGCAGCTGCAGACTGGCGGGTTGCTGCTCGGGCACTATGGAGGAGAAACCTAAGGATGACAGCAGCAGCAGCAGTGGAGGAGCTGCTAAAGGACAGGAGACTCCTCCGTCCTACCAGAGGAGGATATGGAGGAATTTCCAGGAGAAGACGAAGCCGTTTCTGAGCCCCAAGCTGGGCTCGGAGAGACGCGGAACGGACGCCGGAGGGAGCAAGAAGGAGACGGGGCTGTGGATGTTCAAGAGGAAAAAGAAACAGGCGCTGGACCGGGTCTTCTCCTCCTCTCAGCCCAATCTGAGCGCCTCTCCTCCGGTCTCTCTGCTGGCCAAAGTGGAGCCGAGCTCCAGCGCCGGACCGGCCGGAGGGGCCGCGGCCAACAAGCCCGAGCTGCCGGTGTCAGCTCACGGCAGCCCCCAGCTCGCAGTAACCCATCTGGCTCTGTCCCAGCACCAGAAGAGCTCGTCTCTCGGCTCAGCGTGCTTCGAGAAACTAGTGGTCGAGTCTGCGGCTTCCAGTGAGGACGAACTGGGCAAAAACGCCAGTGACTCGGTGAGTGAGTGAAGGTGACCGTGCCACTTTCACAAACGCGGCGAAACTGACCTTCTTTAGCTGAACGGCTGCTCATTTATGCTATTTCTGACTCAACATAGCATCATAAACATGTCCCATACTACTGCACCACTACCACAACACTACAATGACACTGTTATAACACTGCTATTACACTATTATAATACTACTATAACGACATTTTATTGTTAGTTTAGATATGGTTTACTGTGAACCATGCTGTGAAAGCTTAAATATGCACATGTAAGTATACTTAACAAAATAAGCTGCAGCTATCAGATAGCAGCAGTTTGTAATGAAGACAGAATAATATAGTACAGTGCAGTATAGTTTGCTGGTAGCTTTCTGTCTAGTTTATTGGGTTGTCTATGCTGTAAGATTGTGTTTTTGTCTGGAGTTTTTACAGTTCTTGCAGGATATTTTTACTGTTCAACCTTGAAAAAGCTTAACACTCAGGTAAGCTTACTTAACCAAATGAGCTGCAGCTAACAGGTGATGGGGTTTGAAAAGTAAACAGTGCACTACAGTACAGTGCAGTTAACCCAGAGCTTTTTTCTCTCTAGTTTATTGGGTTGGCTATGATCTAAGAGTGTTTTTGTCTGGAGTTTAACAACACTGACAGTTCTTGCAGTTTAGATGCTTCATCAATAAACATGTATAGTAGCCAACAGCTGATGCTAGTAAACAATGTATAGTGTAAATTATAAGCTATAATGCATTGTATAAAATCAGCTTGCTGAGGACACCTTTTGTATTGCTAGTATAGACCGTTTCTATAAATTCCAACATTATAGAATTAATTTAGATATGTTTTTATCGAGCCCTGTTGTGAAAGCTTAAATATGCACAGGTAAGTTAACAAAATGAGCTGCATCTAACAAGTGACAGGATTTGAACTACAGTACAGTTTGCTGATGACTTCTTTCTATCTAGTTTATTTGCTTTGCTGTAAGAGTGTTATTTTAAAGAAGCTACCATATATAAGTGCTTTGGGCAATAAAGTTTGTCTGGAGTTTAAGGACACGTAGAGTTTTTACACTTCTTGAAGGTGAAATGCTTAAGCCAGCATTGTAGTATAAATAATAAGGTATATTAAAAGTTTGCTAAGGCAGCTTTTTGCATTGCATTAGATTTGTACAGGTGTTATGAGAAAGTTTATGGGTCAATGGGTCATGTATATGTGTCTATATATATGTGTGTGTGTCTGTGTGTGTGTTTGTGTGTGTGTGTGTGTGTGTACTATATATATATTTATACATTTATACTAGTAATGCAAAAGCTGCCCTCAGCGAAATTTTGGCCAGCGAACTTTTGGCCAGAACAAAACAAAACAGTATTTGATTTGTTTAAGCCAACCAAAGTGATCTTGCTGGGTTACTGTAACCCAACATGTGTTCTGTCCAGTACTGAACCAAATGGAATGTTTTTATCCCCGTGTTTTTTCAGTGTACCAAATCAAACAGCTTGATTTGACTATATACCTTTGGCTGTAGAGACTGAACCCTATTGACACTTCACAGCAGATCAACCACCAGAGAGTTTGGTTTGGGGGCTGTACCTAGATTATCAGCACCACACTTCCGAGTACATCACTGTTCATTCATGATCTTCATATGTTCTCTGTCTGAGGCCTTCAATGAAATAGGCTGCTGGACAAGTAAAGAACAGACAGGTTTATATGTTCTAAGCAGCTGAAACAAGTAGCTTGTCTTCAGCCCTGTTTGTGGTGTGTATGTGGTGCTGGCGCCTCTTGATGTGGTTACTGCCATGCTGGAATGGAAAAATACAGCTGGCAAAGGTCCAAATGTCTTCTTACCACAGCACATCTTACTCCCACTTACAGAGCAGTTATGGGATACTGCATTCAGTTGCGTAACATACAAAACAAATTACAAACTTAAATTATTTTTCTGCTATTTCATACACTGGTTTGAACAATTTCCTTCGGGATAAATAAAGTTTTCTGATTCTGATTCTGATTCTGGTTGATTTTAAGATAAGTTAAGAAAATAATCATATCATTGTAAGCTGAAATAATTCGAGAGTTACATAAATGGCCTTTAAGGCTAATGCTTTTGGGAATTCTAGACCCTTCAATTTGTCTCTAACATGAAGGTCTCTCTTTGTTCTATAGGAAGTTTCAGTCAGCCTTTTAGCACCTGTAGCCTTAGTGGTTATCACCACTGAAGGTGTTAACTCTAAGCCTTTATCTTCATTAAGTGACAAGGCCCTGCTCGTGTGTTTAGCATGCATTATTGCACTTGTTCTCAGCAGCCTTGCAAAGGTCTTTAATGAAGAATTTAGAAGCCATGGGAATTTAAAAAAAGCCTTTAGGAAAAAAATAACTTAAAGGTTCCCCTTTGATAATTAGGATGCCCACAGATCATATGAGTGAATACATGTATGCAATATCTTTATAATCCATTATAAATAAGTTCACCCCCGCAACTAAAATCACAGGAGACTGGATGACTGGTGCTCTTACTCCCTGGTAATAAAATAGCTAATACATTCAAGCTGCTATACAGGTTATTGCTCACATATTAGAACAGCCATCTAAACATATTTTCTCCTTATTGAATTATAGGGGAAATGGAAAATGAAAATGTTTTCTCATACAACAGTGACTCAGCTGGACGTCTAAATTTCCGAAGAAAATAGGACAAACAATTAGTTTGCATGCTGCTGTTGTAGTATTTTGGGTAACAGTTAGCAAAACTTGGAAATAATTTACATAGTAATTCAACAGGATGAGTCAGTTTGCTCTTAAGTGTGAGACTCAATATTCTTTGTGTTTTTGCAATTGGACATTATTGAAGAAACTGATAGATTTGGTGAATTATCATCATATTATGAATACAATTTGTGCATTGAGACATGCCAGCATGACAGTGGTCAAGTTGCTCCTGTGTTTATATAAAGTTTCAGTCAGCTTACTGTGTAATGAAGGGATGTAATGTTTCATAATGTAATTTCATAATTTAATGGTGTTCCAGTTGCATAACATTTCAGATACAGCAAAAATAATGTGTGCCATAATATGTAAAGTAGTTTAATATTCAAGGCTTTTAACTGGCCCCTTGGAGTTTGATCCATTCAGTAAAGAAACACTAAACAAGATCCTGTAGAGGCCTGATGCAGGCCTCAAATTAATCTGTTAGCCCATAGATAACCCACTAGCTACAAACTAGTCATGATACACTGAAACAAACCAGCATGTTATACAGTATCTGATATCCTGGTGGTTAAGGAGTTGCTGGTGTGATCAGAAGGTTCGAATCCCAGGACTCCTAGTGTCACGACTGAGGCACCCTTGAGCAAGGTACTGTTTCACACACTGCTCCCCAGGCACCCCCCACACCCACCACCCCATGTTGGTGGCAGCCGTCTGCATCTCTTGGTCAGTGGGTTAAATGGAGAGAAAGAATTTATCATAGGGTGCTGTGCTGTGGTGTGTTCACGCAGGACTATAAGGGAACACTTTACATCATATCTTAAGTTGGATTTATTGTTTTTAATTCATAAGAATGCAGCAGTTTTAGTATAGTTTGACATTTTGAAAACTGTCATACTTCCAGCAAAAAGGTCCTGAGATCGATGCCTGGCCAGGCTGGCTGAGGATCCTTTCTGCATAAAGTTGGCATGTGAAACTTCCAGTGTCTGTGTGTGTTTCTGGCAGGTACTCCAGTTTCCTCCCACAGTCCAAAGACATGCACGTCAGGTGAATTGGAGATGCTGAAGTGTGAGTGTGCGCATGAATGTGTCCTCCCTGTGATGGACTGGTGACCTGTGCAGGGTGTTTTGCTCTATGAGCCCTTCTGCAAGGGCTACTGATCTACAAGTCACTGAAAATACTGAAAATACTGAAAATAAATGACAGTATATTCTTCACATTTTGGAATATAATGACAATGTAAAGCAGCGTATTTCATAAATCAGACAGGCAACACCGCTAGAAAGAGTAACTCTGAAAGCTCTTGAATGTTTTGTAATTTTAATGCATATGTGTCCCATATATGTACTGTTAGATAGCATTCATCATGTGAAATGAGTGGTCAAGTCAGCCCTTTAGCTCAATCCATAATTAAACCATTCCCATTTCCTTCTCTCTCTCTCTCTCTCTCTCTCTCTCTCTCTCTTTCTCTCGTTCGTTCTCTCCCCCTGCTTTTCTTATGCTGCTCTCCAAAGCACTTATGTAATAGATATAACTGTCTCTGCTCCTGTGTTGATGCTTTAAAAATTCACCACTTGAGAGAGAGGGAGGGCTGGTTTCACATGCAGTGTATCGTGCGTTCATTGGCAAAAATGAGGCCAATTCTTTCACTACTGTCACATATAGACTGAGCTGAAGCCTCTACAGAGCAGCGTTGAGTACGCAAGGTCACGAGTGAAAATGGGTGTTGCTGTCATCAGATGCTTATTATACTGCACCGTGAAGGTGTCCATCAGTATGTTATGGATCCCATCTCTGCCTGACTGTGTTCTTACTAGCACCCTGTTCTTTTTTTGAGGACTTCATTTATAGCAAGGGCTTTGTCAAGCAGCCACCATCTGCCTTTTGTTCTGTGTTTTGACATCTTCTTGTTCTGTGTTACTGCAGCCAGTGAGCTACACAGAAAGCAGAATTGGTGTTGCACAATATAAATGATTTAGCACTTTTTCAGAACTACAGTGTGGTAACCAATTCTATGCTCCAAACGTTACTCAAAACAATTCTATACCCTGATATGTCCATTAACACCACCCACCTTTTACAATATGTAGAAATTTCACACTGAGTAGACAGTTTATTTTATATTGATTTTCAGTATAAAGTCTGAATGTTTTTTCCTTCTCCATCTTGGACATACAATGTTTTGTACACCAATATCTAAACCTTTTGCTTGTGTTAAAAAACATTTTGAAAACGGATATGTTAATTAAGCTTTAGTAGGAATATTTATCAATGTTCAATCTTATAAACTCAGATTAAGCCTTCAGCTAGAAATGAGAAAGCATTTCCTATTGTGCTTCCTTATTGAAGAGTAGACTTAATCTTTATCCAGGAAATCCTTATCGCTTTGATCAGGTTTTGTGATACTGTAAACTTCTAGGATTTTTACAACCCCTTTCTAAATACATGAGACCAATGCTACACAAAAGGAGTTGTTTTTCATCAGAGCGTATCTCTCTGCAGTTTCTCTGGATAGTGATTTATAGGCTGGGTTAGCATTAGCATTAGCAGAAATTAGCATTATGTTTAAGAAAATGCATCATACCTTAATTTGATGTCACCCATGAGCGCTTAGGTGACTTTATCCAGCCATGATTTGGCCTGGTTTCGTCCCACCTCCAGGGATCTCCTTTGAAGTTCTTCACTTCTCTGGTGTAATGACACACTTGCTTCTCTATTGGTTGGAACTCAGATCACTGACTCAAAACCGGAATTAACTCACATTCAGAGATGTATTCTGATTCCTGCTTTGGCTTGCAGAGTTTTCCCAGAAGTCACATATGTTATGATTAGCCTGTGCCACCATCTGTTTGACTAGACGAGTCGATAGAAGCATTTCAGGCAATATGAGGATATTTGGCCTTTGTTTAGCTTACAAAACAGTTTATCCACATGGCAATCCTCACACAGTACAGTGGTTGTCTGACAGTCTCAGGACTATATACTGTATATTGGTGCATTGATTAATTAACGGGTCATTTGCATACAGTATTGTAGACCTTTGCACTACGGGTATTGCGATGAGCATTATTGAAGATATACAGTGCATCCCTAGTAATAGCTTGCATTAGTGATCTTAGAGATGTAATCTACAAGCTAATAAGCTACGATACACATCTGTTCTTTCAAACATTATAATGCTAATGGTGCTTGGTAGAGTGATTTGTGATCTGCTGGGTGTATTTGAAGTTCAGAATGGCCCATTTGTGCAGCAGCATAAGTGAAACTACATAACTGGTCTTAGTTCAGGATTGAAGTACATCTTCTTTGAAGTTTACCATTTTAAATAACTATTTAATCAAGCTGTGTGATTGTTGTATAACCAGAAAAAATGATCTAAATATGAATGAAGTTGTTTTAAGAGCCACAAGCCACAGGCCTTTTTAAATTCTATTTGGGTCATGCTTCCTCTCATGTTCAGAGTGATAAACCACAGTGTCTCCGCCCACCGCCACTGCTTTTCACAGTCCCTCGCTGATCAGCTGCTGATATTAGATCACAATGCTTTGCTGTCTGCCCTGCTGTGTCAGAGGTGTGTAAGGGCTGACACGAATACACACATAAAGAGCATGAAGTTGCAATATAGCTTATCACAGCTTGCTTCTTCCTCTTTTACTTATGCTCACATGCACACAATTACTCAATCAAGTACTTAGCTGAAAATAGGACTGGAGTATTAAGAAATTTTAATAAATTAATAAATACTGACATATTCATATTTTCAGTTTTTATAACTGCAGGTGTTTTAAAGAAACACTCAGTCACGAGTGTGAGGGGGTGTGGGTGGTTTGGGGATGTGGTTCGGGGCTGAGCTGAGGGGTGCGAAAATAAAAAAACTGTTTATGATAGTTTTTCCAATTGAGCATGCTTAGCCACAGTCTCACATTGGTGACTTGCTGCTGTGTGTGTAAACAAAACAAACCCATAACTCAACCTGGCTATTTAGCCAAATATGAAATACATGTATTAAATGTTGTAATTGAATTCCTTTTGACATTGAACATTTCAAAGATGTGCTGTAACGTAATGTTGGATAAGGAGTTTGAGAAGATTATTTGGGTCAGTCTTGATAAAGACATTATAGAGAAATGTAACATACAGTGAATTTCATATGCTGCAAAAAGAAGCATGATCTGGTTCATATCATCATGCAAGCTTTACACTGTAGGAGCCTTGCAGTGAGGGTTTTGTAGCATTTAATCACAATAGCATTACTAAAGTCAAAACATACTGAAGTTCACAATCACCAATGCGTCTCATGTACATATCTGCTGATACCGATGCAAACACATAAACATTTATAAGATGTGAAACCAGGCCAAACAGCATTTTACAGGCTTTGAATAGCTGTTGGTGTTCTGAATAAGTGCTTCAATACTCAATTAAAACCCTGAAAAAACATAATTATGTGTAGAATAATTACACTTGGCCATCATTTGAAGTACAGTATTTGGACAAAAGTGTCAGGATGCTTGACCATTACACAAAGGCATTGCATTTAAATACATAGACTAATATGGACCTGGTCCCCCTTTAGCAGCTACAACATTTTCTAATCTTCTTGGAAAGATTTCCACAAGATTTTATAATGTTTCTGTGGGACTTTTTCCACAACTCATCCAACCATGTCTTTATGAACCTTGCTTGTGCACTGGGGCACAGTCATGCTGGAATAGAAAAGGGTTTTCCCCAAACTATGTCCACAAAGTTGGAAGCATGTTCATGAAGTATTAAGAATTAACTGGAACTAAGCAGCCTAGCCCAAACCCTGAAAAAGGTGTGTCCCAATCCTTTTGTCCATATAGTGCATGTGTGTTCATTTTAGATACATATTTAACCAAATATTAAATATATGAATTAAATGTTGTAACTGAATTCCTTTTAACATTGAACATTTCAAAGATGTGCTGTAATGTAATGTGGGATAAGGAGCCTGAGAAGTCGGATTATTTGGGTCAGTCTTGATAAAGACAGTATAGAGAAATGAAACACACAGAGAATTTCATGTGCTGCAAAACGAAGCAGACAATTTTAGCACAGTTGCTCATTGACTCTTGAATCTTCCATTATATTGATGCTCTGACTTACAGAACATTGATAGGGTGACTTGGGTGACTCTTCCAGTTTTTGTTTCCATTAGAACTGTGTTTGAAGGCAAGAGCTCTCAACCTGTTTTATTTTCAAAACTGGCAGCGACAAGGGTCTAATCTACTTCTGCATCAGCGTATGTTCACTGTGACTTTTTCGTCTTTCACTTTGTCCCAGGGCTATTGGATTTGGAGTCTAGCTTCCCAGACTGTCTGACTGCATTACAGATAGTCTTTCTTTTGCTCCTCTATGGAACACTCCTTCTTGGCCCTCCTTAGAGCTGGATACAGGGCAGGAAATCTCCTCAAACATTAAAATCATAAGGGACTCATTATTCAGTGTTTTTTCATTGAGTCTGAAGCTCAATGTGTTTGGCACTATCAATTATCAGAATAACCCTTTATAACTGTGGGAAAATTTAATTAAGGCTCCAGTTATATCATCTATGAAACCAGCAATGACTAATAAAATAAGACAGGACAGTTGGTCCTTGATGAAAATGAATAAACAATGTGGATTGTTTTGAAAAACAAAACTGATAGACCTCTGACCATTTAATTAGGTTAATGCAATGCAATGAAATTCTGCTTTGTGTTTTCATACATATGCTGTTATTCAGGGTGAAAATGAAATTAACATTTGAATCAGCCTTAGATTCTAATAAGAATGTATTAGGCCGGGAGATGTACACCACTTGTGTCTTCAGTGATGGTAGTCACACCTAATGAAAGCTTTTTACTGTGCTCTTATTTTTGGAAAAGATGTATGACAGTCCACTAGATAAAAGGCTGGTGCAGTTCTACAGTTTAATAGGACACAATAGCGTTACTCGGTTACAGGGACAGCAAAAAAAGGCCCGGTGGATGATACTGTATTTGCACCAGAAAAGGATCTCTGTTAAATCCTTTTAACATGCAAATCAACAGAAAGCATTTGCAGATCAATGAAGAATGAAGTATGATGACTATGGTTTTTTATGCACATGCAAATCAACTATCTAAAAACAACAACAATAAAAAGGCTATTATTTCACCCAAAAACGTTCTTCAGTATATTGTCTCCCTTCTATAACCAGCGTATCATGCTTTGAAAGGCAGCTGAATGTGTGGGCTGTTTGAAAGTGCCAGAAAAATACCATTGTGTTGGTGCTAGCACTTTTTCTTTGGTAGCGTGACTAGGTAACCAGTAATTGGTGTAATTGTGTTTCACCACATGTGTGGGTATGTTAAAACACTGTATTCTTAAGAACCCCTACTGCATTCCACCTTCAACTGCACTGTAATTATCTTTGTAGGAAGGCTGAGCCAAGTCCTACTGTTGGAGATAATCACTGAAAAAAGTTTCTGTATTGATCCGCCAGTGAATAATGTGGCAGGATATCTTGACAGGGCCTGGCGGATAAAGCAAGGATATTTCATAATAATTCCAGCGCTAGTATTTTAGACATGACATGTGAGCAGGCAGCAATCTTTCATGTTTTGTAGTGATGGGTGGGTGGGTGTTTGGGGTTTGAAACTGTCACGGTGGGCAGAACGGAAAGGCTTAGACGCCCTTGTTGAGAGCAGGTGAACCACGCTGTTTGCTCTGAGAGCGCTCCGGTAAAGGAGTAGAGGCCCGCACCAAACGGGCCCGCG
>JBBPDH010120867.1:0-15531 GCA_037974565.1 Clupeocharax schoutedeni | reverse complement strand
GCCAGGTGCAAGAGTAATATCAGGCACTTAAATCTTTCCAACATACCCAAGTAACATTAAGAATACAGCCACATATAATCCCCTATAACTACTTACCCCTTTTCTTTACAAAGACAAAAGCAAGTTAATGAAAGATATTAAAATAACCAGCAACATTTAAATAAAGAGAAACATATTCATTAGCCTGGTTGAATGAAAGAGCTGGATGACATGCAGGTGATGAAGCAGGCTCATGTACAACATAAATGGACAACATTTATTCAAGTCCATTCAGTAATGATAAACAATGATTTTTAAGAATTTACAGCATGAACATTTTAAAGAATTCACATAATCTTCTGTAGCATCATTGCACTGAAGCACTCACTTGGACAAATTATATATGAACTTAACATAGATATTTTGTATATGTAACGTTCCCATTCAGTGGCTGCTAGAGGTCGCCATTGTTTAAGTGATACTTTTAGTTTGAAACAGCGTGTTACTGTGTCTGGTGGCCTGTCTGTAGTCAGATGTCTAGTGTTTGTCTTACGTGATTAACAGTCGTCACTGGTTTTAGTCCTGTGTGTATTTAAAGAGCCTTTGTTCAAGCCTGTCTGTCAGTTCTTCTGGACTTTTAATTAAATATATAATTTCATTTAAATACTATCTTAAATACACAATTACTTGACAACTAAGAGTATTTTCAGATGACGCTGAAAGTAATAACACCTTTAAGAAAACCAGGTATATAGATGCCGGAGCCTCTTACCTGGCATGTTTACTCTGTGGTCATAAATTCCCCAATTGCTGGTGGAGAAACAAATAGGTTTAGGAGAAAACATCACACATTCACCTTCCCAATTCTTTAGATATGTAAAGAGATCCAGATTGTTTGTGATCCTTGGGTGTTTGAAAGTATGCTGGAGAATCTTGGCGGTTATTCAAACCACTTGAAATATATACAGTAATATATACAGTAAAAAACAATGCAGCAAAAACTAGAAATATTGTAGTGTGAGCTGTGTAGGAACCTGGAGGAACGTTGTTTCGTTTCACTGTGTACTAACCGTATAAGGTTGAGATGACAAATAAAGCCTTTGAAATACGAAACAAAGTCTTGGACTGCACTTTCATTTTCAAGGGAAACCACTACATAATCCGGGACTAGGTTTAATCCCTGTCCGGGACACCAACCCATTAATTTTACATATAAATAAACAAACAAACAAAAATAAATTAGGGTGTTAAAACCAGAGTAGTGATATTACACAAATAAATAAATTAAAACCTTTAAAAGACAGGTAGAAGATGAAAAGATAACTATTTTAGTATATAAAGTAATTTTGGTATCACAGTTAAATTTGCCCCTCATCACCAATGCCCCTCTTATTCCCTTACAGTACTATGCAAAAGTCATAATGTTTTAGTAAATTTCCAAGATAAAGTCCACACTTAACACGTGTTGTACAGAGAACACATCACACATCAAACATTTACGTTTGGTCCTACCACACAACAATAACAGTCCTTGGGTATGATTTCTAAGACTACAACTTCGCCCCCATTTGTGAGACACAAAAACTGGTTTTTGCTTTGTGCAAATGTGAATGATGTAAATGAAATTGGGATCTTAGTGTTAATTTACTGAAGGGTTAGTTGTAAAAAAAACAACTGACTGGAAAGCACCAAGAATCTAGAGTGGAAAAAATCACTACAGACCCACTAAGAAATCTGAGTCGTTTGACTCTTGATCTCAAAAATGGTTGTACCAGTCGGTAACATAACAAATACACATACACAAACTTACAAAACTAACAAAATACTTCATACCCAACAGAAAAGACATACTCCAGTATAAACACTGGCAGCTTCTCATTTAAGTCTGTGTTTACTAGGAGACTACAAAGCACCACTGTACATACACTTGATGTGGGTACGCACACTGCATATGCAAAATAAAACAGTGTCTGACTTGCTGCAACCAACAAGTGTTGGCTAAGGTAACACCAAACTAAGTGTAAAGCAGCATCCACACCCTGAGAGCATCTCTGCTATTCACTTTCAATGGAGATGCTGTCTGCCATCTTGCACAGAAGAGAATGGGAAATGGCTTGTCTTTCTGGTATTCCTGAGTCATAAAACATGGTTTAAATATCTGTTATGGGGATTCATATTGTTACCCAGTTCAAATCTGGCCACTCTTCAGGACCACCGATTTGTGCATTTGACACAATATATTGAAAGCAGTTGAGGGTTAGAGGGCTGGGTAAAAATATTATAAAACTTCATAAGTAATTTTATGTATACATTCTGATCTGTAAATTTGTGCCGAAGTGTGTTCTCTGTAGAGGAGATATACTTAGTTATACTCAGAAAAGCAACAAAGCACAATTTGACAAGGACACCCCAACCTTTGCACACATACAGCCATGGAAAAAATAAGAGAGCGCATGATTTTTTTCTGGTTATAGCTTCTTCAATGTGTGGGAGTGTGCTGATACAAAAATCCAAACAAAAAAAATAAAACCTATAAGTAAATTACCTTGGAAATGTTGAACTACACAACACTCTTACATTATTTTGTAATAAGCTGCTGGAATAAAGCACTTAAAATAGCTGCTATACAAACACTACTGCACTCAACACCTATGAAGGCATTTCTCTTTTTTTTTTTCACAGCTCACACTACAATAGTTCTAAAAAGAATAGCAAGCTGTGCATTTTAAACACACACACACACAAACACACTGCTGCAAATTATATAAACAGTGAACAGGAAAAATAGGGAAAGTGGTCTCTTATTTTTTTCCATGGCTATATAACAAAATGACCATGATCCAAGACTTTTGCACAGTACTGTGCATCATAACACAAATATAGACCCAAAGTCCCCACAAATCTGCTCTAGTTCAGACAAATCAAAAGTACAGCAATACTTCACTGGCAGCTCCTGCATATTTGCCTGTAATAAACACTTAAATGTGCACAGAGGGCTGAAAGTGAAGTGCTTTTACAGTGAATCACAAGAGTGAAGGCTCATGGGTAATCACACAGCCATGGGGTGAAAATGGGTAACAGTCTCACACTGTAATAATGTCTGGTTCTATTCATAGGTAACAATAGCACTCATCTTACTGTCAGGACCGAGACAGACCTGACACAGTGTGTGGGTGGTGAGACTGCTGTTTTGAAAGGAATAGCTCAGCTAAAAATAAAATTTCCTCCTGCTACTCTGAATGGAGTCAATCAGCCAAGACAGGTCTGCTGTCTAATGTGGCTGGCATTGGCTGTTTGGTTGTCCAGGAGCTGTATTGATTGGCTGATAAAACTCACATAGAGGTGATCGGCAGTGAAAGCAGCCACGCTATTCCTCATCTCGTTCTCGCTGCCTCGGAGAGGAATGAGAGAGACGTTACCGAGGCGTGTGTCCAGTGGCGTTGAGCGACTTGCAGCGCGAGACTTCACCCACTCCGTTGGCCAGAGCAACCCTGCGTTCTGAGGGAGTGAAATTTTACGTTTGCAGCATTTAGCAAATGATCTTATCCAGAGCGACATACATCAGTGGATAGGAGTACTTCCTGCTCTTACACACCCCGGCATGGTGAATTAGTTCCTAAACAACTTTAATGGGGCTTTACACTGCTGTGCTGGTGGACTGTAGGCCATCTGTTGTGTTAGCCATCCTCTATCCTATAGCTGACATAAAGCAACGGATGCTGTAGGAAAATGAACAAGGTGGACAAACCTGTATGCTGAGAAACGTAGCAAACCACTCTCTCATCTCCGTCTGAGTGTCACAACAGAGATACCTGCAGAGAGATGGAGAACACAACACAGGAGAGGTTGAGACAAGCAAGCTGATTCACATGCTCAGACACACCCCCTCCAAGGCAAACAAACCCACGCTATTTACAATAAGCAGCCGGGCCGTTGACCCCCGAGTGGCCCAATTACCAGATGCTTATTTTCGCATTACACTGGGCCTTTTGTCAACAGCGCCAGACATAACATTACGCACGAAAGGGTGAGACACAGATTAACGCATGCAGAGAAAAATGTTTTACATACATTAATACACTCATTACACACCCTCATGCACAAACATGAGTGCTGGGTTTTCCAGCACGCCGCATTTTAGTTCATGTTCTAATGCTGTGTGACAAAAACACAGTGACGTACATTTGAACGTCATATACGCACATACATACACAACCCTGTGCTTCATCCTAGGGCTTGGCTGATGATGACAGAGCAATATAATCTGCCGATATTTGTTTTCTCAGACTTGTCATACAGAGTGGTTTGAAAAGATTAACTGAAGAAATAATTTCTTAATTACATATTTACAATTACATGGTGGTACGATACCACTTTTTCATGTCCGATACAGATACAGTAACCTCGGTCTTTCTTCCTCCTTTCATCAGCTAAGCTGTAACATCACACATTTTTCTGGATGCATTTTTCAGAATTGGCACCTACTTCCTCTATTGTGCACCATTTAAGTTAAAATGTACCAGTTTCTACGCCATACAGGGCACAATTCATCCAAACTGGAATTCTTTACACATACCTGAATTATGAATGGATGTTTGTTAGACAAAGTATACACTGTTTGGGTGCAGGACCCTGTATAATGCACAATGTATTAGGGAGCCATTTGAGGAATCTGTAATCTTTAAATCTCTTCATAGCATATTATTCAAAGTTTGGTTAAGTAAATAAGTGATTGTTCAGTAAATAAGTCCAATCCAATTATTTTGGCCACTATTGGACCGATACTGATACTAATCACTGCATTGGCATACTCTTATCCAAAACCCCAGGTGAAACCAAGTAGTTTTTATGTTGATGGTAAAATAGTGATAAACATAAAAATATTTATTTGAGGACTATTTTTGCTTTACAATGCTATGCATGGACCCCTGTGCCATAAATGGAGTTTAGGTTATTCTCTTAATCATTTGATAGTTCTGGTTATTATAAACTTCTGACATCTTCACTCTTATTCTGATTTTCCTATGATGTTCTTTTTGCCACCAAAACAGTGGTGCAAACAACACAACAGTTCTGTAAAGTCTTGACATGAATGACGTCAAAGATCCTCTCTCCTCGTGTTTTTTCACCCTTTTTCTCTGATAGGATTGTCATGGAGGCATTGTTCTGCCCGGCCATTGTATAAGCTGACTCATCCACTAACAAAACATCGGCATGAGGGGTAGGGGAAGACATGAAGGGGGGGTGATGTTTCCTGAGGGACGCAAACAGCATAACACCTCCGTATTCACACGCAAAGGAGAGTACGGCTGTCTGAGGGGCTCAGACCACAGCCTAGTGATGACAGACTGAGTGTGTTTTTGTATCTGAGCACTTTCACACAAGCCAGGGAACACTCTCGGACATTTGACTCATGATTAGAACCTAACTGGGCACGTCTTCTTGCTAGAAGGGACTTGAAAACTGATGTGTGTGGCACTGGTACTGGTCTGCCACCTGAAAACATCAGATGGGCTACAGTCTCAAACTGAACTCCAGTGAGGTGGGGCTACAAAGGAAGTGTTTCTGATAAAGTGGCCAGAGGACTGGAAGGGGGTCTTTCAATACATCAAAAAAGGAAATAAATGTTGCACAATTTTCTGCTCTGTAAATCCTGATACCTGTTGGAGTGTTTATCAGGGCCAATCTCAGCCTCTGTTACAGCAGAACATTGAACTGCTCTGTGGTTTTCTTGTCCGAAACTAATTTCTGCATTAGTCTTGCTCTGCCCTCGCTATCTGCTTTGATTACTGTTTTCATAACTGTAACAGCAGCAATCTTCTGCACCCTGGTCTTCATTTCCCAGTTTCCCAGCAAACTGAATGATAACATCATAACAATCACTATAAAAATCGAATGAATTATCATTAAAAAAAACAATGTTCCACTAAGTGCTTGATTTTTAATGTGAAGCAGTCCGGTATCATCAGCAGAGATTTGAAACAATCTAGGTGTCTGTGTGCAGAAAAGGTCTAGACATTCACTGACAATAACACAAACCAGCAACATTTATAGAAGAGTTAGAGACCTAGAACAGAATAGAACATCAAAACATAACTAGCTATTTACAGTTTTTGAAATACGTTACAAAACAGCAACAAAAATGAAACAATGTAAAACTGTTTAGTGTTATTTTCATATGTAGGAACAAAAGTAAAAAATCCAGGGCTCCACCCCAACAATGCAAGTGTCAATTATAATATGACATGTCCAAGTATAATGTATGTGTGGAAAACATAATTCCTTTTGACACAACCATCTTCCCACTTTTTGTTGCTGTTCTCTGATTGGCAGTCTTCTATTGTGCCTCGCTGAAGAAACAGCTTGTGTTAAAACACTCCTCATAACTTCAGGAGTGAAGGAATGACTAAACTGCTCAAATATGTAAATTCATTGATCACAAAAACAACACATCATTTTCTCCTATGTGAGGGCTTCTAGTGTAAGGTTCCATAAATACCAGGACAGAAAAAAACATTAATCTCCCATTTCTCCAAATCCTAAAGCTGCTCTATTGAATTGAGATCTGGTAACTGTGGAGGCTATCTGAGTACAGGGAAATCATTGTCATGATCAAGAAACCAATTTATACCTTATGACCTGAGCTTCGTGACATGGCGAGTTACCCTCCTGCAGTAGCCATCAGAAGATTCATGCTTTCATGTTGCTAAACCCTAATGAATGTTGCAGGAAAAATTCGAAAGATCGGACAAGGCAATGTTTTTCCGATCTTCTCTGGCCCAAATTTGGAAAGCACATGCAAATTGCAGCTTTGATTTGCTTTTCTTAGCTGACAGGAGAGGCACCTGGTGTGGTCTTCTGCTGCTGTGGCCATCATTTGCTGTAAACCCTACATCAGTACATCAGCAGTTTCAGAAATCCTCAGACCAGCTCAACAATCATGCCATGTTCACTTAAATCAGCTTTCTCCCTCATTCAGATGCATAGATGCACACACACCCGCACACTTAGTAGATACAGACACAAAACATATACACACACACACACACACGAGGTAAGAATTGCAGGGGGTACTGGGGGGTACTGTACCCTGATCAAGACACAGAAAGAAAAAAAAATAGCATTATGGAGGGGCAATTCACACTCTGCGCGCACACACACACACACACACGCACACACACACACACAAGATTAAAAAATATTCACCACTGCTGTTTTTCCTGCTTCTCGGTTCTTTCACTTTCATAGACAATCGTGAGACCCCAACTACAGAAAAACAAAGAGAGGCAGAGATTTAGTTCAATTATTAAACCATAAAGTTTTAGAAGTAAACAGATGAAAACTTTCCCCAAGTTAACCTGTGAGTTATGACTATGATTGTATTACTGTGGTGCAACTCTACTGGTCCCTATTGGGCACTGTTGGTATTGAAATCCACAAGTTTGGTGTGAATCACTGTTGCAGTTAAGTTACTGTTGAACACAGTTTAGGTGATCTTACCAGGTAGGGGGCCGGAGCTTCTTCTTGATGCCATGATAGACTTTCAAACACTTCACTGGCCACTCTTTCTCAGCCCGATTACTCTGGAGAGGAGAGAGAAAGACAGGGAAGGAGAGAGTGATATGTGCATAAAAGGCAGATATCATAGATATCCTCGCATTTCTTTTTTTGTGACGTCCGGGTATGGTCAACCATGCCCCCCTCATTCTCGTGCTGGGTGTCTAAGCACCCACCCTAACATAAACCCTGCACCAGGTTTGAAAGTAGCTAATCCGAGCACGTTATTTATTTTTCCTTGGTGCTGATTGGCTGCTGCCCAGAATTTCCCCCTTTCAGTGTTCTTGTGTTTTTGGTTTTGTTCTTCTTAAAGCCCTGTATTTTTATTACTGTAAATTAAATGAATTAATGTATTTAACGGCGTAAGCCAATGAAAACAACAGCGTATGCTAAAGAAAACGCACATGCATGAGCTACAGAACTGTGACGAGTCGGCATGGTAGGATTGGCTCCCATGAGCCTTTGCAGTAGTGAGTGGCCATTTGGCTTTTGTTTATGTGTTTTTGTGAGTGTTGGTGGGGGGGTAGATATCAAATGTAGTAGTTTATGTGTTTATGTGTAAACTGTGTGTTTAGGCTTTTCTCAATACAGAAATTTCAAACTTGATACCGATACTAAGGATAGTACTCAATAATCTTTTCAATACTACAGGGGGAGAAAAACTAAACACAGGAACATTTTAATAAAAAATGGAAGTGTGCTTAGGGGCCGCTGCACTGGTTCTCTGTGGAGGAGAGCTAAGGGTCCCTATAAAAGTTTGCACAACACAACAATACGTTTTTTCACTATATGCAGGTGCTCTTGGAGCATAATCCCCACAAAAAGTGAGGGGTTACTGTATGTATATATATATATATATGTATATGTTTGGTGAGCAAATTACTACATGTTGTTGACATTGTGTAAACACGGTGATCCCAGTTCCCAGTAGACATTTTGGTATCTCCTAACAAACGCATACACGTGAACTCACTCGAACATCCTTGTAGAGCCTAAGTGATGTCTGGTTGAGCATAAAGTATCTGTCATTGAAGCTGCCAGTGGTCAGACCAAGCAGGCTCTTCTCCTCTCTGAACTTAAGCATGCCGTGCTTTGACACATCCACTTTACTGGCTGTAGACATAAAAACACACACACACAAGTCATTACATCAGCCCACACTTTTAAACCTTATAGTCTTAGAAATGGCACATTCAGAGCACATTCTGCATCAAAGCGCACACATGCGCAGTGACTGTCTCATACCAAGGTACACTAGCATGGCCTCCATGGAAAGATTCTTCTTCACCAGTAGGTGACTGTCTGTGCCCAGAGAGTGCAGAATGGGTAGCACACGCTCCTGGTAGTGCAATGGCCGCTCTGTAGAGAGAGAGTGAGAGAATGAGAGAGAGAGAGAGAGAGAAACAATAAATGAAAAAACAAAAGTCTGAATGACTATCATCTAGGCCTGGGAAATAACATCAGTATTCTCAAAATTACACATTTCTTTAATACCAAACTGTGCGCCCCAACCTGTTTCGTCTTTTTCGTTGATCTCAAAGCAGCACCAGTAGTCTTTTTCCTTCACATTTATTTTCCGACGGTCCAGAATCTCAAATGTCATCTCAGCCGCAGTCATAGTGGCTGGGATCTGCCGAGGTAAGATGTATGTTCTCTCCAATTTAGCCATCAGTAGTACTTTTGGACAATGTTGTTCTCTATGTACTTCAACGGCAAATGGTTGCAAAAAGCTTCTTTGATTTTTAGATTAGTTATGTTCTTTTGCATTTTGCATTTGACAAAATCCAAGCTTTAAGATGGCTGGCACTACTGTTTTTTTTTTAGCTCTGTGGCCAATTTCTGCCCATGTTTATAGATAAAAGTGTCATCCAATGTCTGATACAATGTAAGCAATTCGAGTAGTCCAGACTAACTGGACATGATCTGAAGCTCGCATGCCACAATTTAGAGATGCTAACTCAACCAGTCAGAACGTTCACCTTCACGTGCTGTTCCGCCGTCTCCTTCTTCTCCTCCAAATACACTGTACAGATAAAGTCACCACTGGCCTGGAAAGACACACAAACCAGCACAAACTTTACTTTCAATTACTGGCAAAAAGACACAAAAATACATGCACAACCAACCCACAGGGACACCTCAGATCACATTTTTGTTGTATCCTTATGTACTTGGTTCAGTTGGAGCAAAGATTTGGACCAGGCAGTGTCCGTGACGACTGGTTTAAGACCCACTGTTTAAGACTGTCTAAGTTGCATCAATTTGCTTTCCAAATTAGTCCTTACATATTGGCTAGGACCCCCTGTCACATACTGCTACCAACCCTGAGAGGGTCAGCACTGTATAGTCTTGTTTAGTCCAAGACTGTTAACACAACGGGACTTTACAGCTTAACATGCCAAGAGAAGAACAGTAACCACCAACTCTATTACATAAGCAAACAGAAGCCCTCATTGGCTCGCTGACCTAGAATCAGCATCAGTAGTCATTGTGTGTCCTTCGTGGCTAGCGCTGCACTTAGTGGAGAGGAAAAAAAACAATTATGCTCTTCTGGAAACATGGCCTTGGATGGCTTTGGCATCAACAGGGACTGAACTCATAACCTCCAGAAAATATAGCCACTGCTTAGCTACTCGTTCAACTCATGCAACATGATGCATCTCCTTTTGGTGTGTTTGTGTCTGATGTGACTCATCTCCATTCTCCATTGAGCTTAAATACATACTCACCGGTCCCGTTTTAGGGTTGAGGTTGTCTCTCAGTTTAATGATGTATGTGATCTCATCTAGTTGCCTCTTCAACTGCTGCTCATTGACCTGTAACACACACACAAACACACACAAGAAGACAACACACACAATAAGTAAAGCAAAGTATATGGTTTTACTGCCTAAATTATATTTAATCATGTAAAATCATCTTCTTACTATTATTACTGTTATTATTAGTAAAAATAATGCTAGAGTTTATTGTTAATATCATTGCACTATTACTGTGATTATTGAATACTATTACTGGTTATCACTGCATAGATTTTTACTTTTTATGCTTTTTAATTACAGAGTCAGAGTAAATTCAGTTCACAGCAAAACAGTATTTAATATAATATTATTGTATTGTAAGTTATTAGGTGCAGCCTTAAAACACTAGTGGAAAGCCAAAGTTCAATTCGAATTGTAACAAGCACACCACCAGGGGGCAATAGATCTCTGTAAATATTTTATATGAGACATAAAGGAAAGAAAAGACTACTAAACATCAAAATATTCTGGAAGTTGAATTTTTTTCTTCAACAAACTGGAGATGAAAAGACTGGATATTACAATAAGACAATGATCCAAAAACACCCCTGAACTACTTCAAGAAAGGAAAAGCTTTGGAGTATTAACCACTTTAACCAAAACCCAGTAATGATAGATCTTAAACATACTGTGCATGCAAGATTATGACCTTGATTAGGCCTTAATTTAAGCCCAAGAGGATCTTACAAAGCACAGATCTCTTCCCAATATGTTAAATTCAGCCAAGAAATAATACTTGCACATTACAATTTGAAGAAATGATTCATTTCAATTCAGGTGGTTTTCGATTCTTCTTAAGCTGGGCATACACTGTGGGAATTTTGGCCCATTTTGAGACGATATTTCACTTGTGCAACCATTTTGGGGTTCGGTCTGAGTTTCGTCTTAATCGTGTGTCATGCATCGTGTGGTAAACAAGAAGTGATTAACACCTCATGACCAGCTCCTGATCAGCAATTGCATGGTGGCAAGAAAATCAAACCTGTTTGAAATCCTGGTCGCCTCTCGTGAGGGTATGCACTGTTGAAGCAGTGCCACGAGCCGATTTAACGCAAGCTCTCACACTGCGCATGCGCAAACACAGAAATGGAAGTGAAAAAGATGGAGCAGCATGGCAGCCCAGTGTGTGATCTGGACACAAGCGATGGAGGCCCAACTTGTAGAACTTTGGCAAGCTCACCGGAACCTTTTCAATGTGGCCTCACAAAATTATCACGACCGCAACAACCGTGAAAAGAGTTGGATGGACATTGCTGCTCAGTTGCACTATGACTATAATAATGGGACTTTCCTACCTCAGTGTTGTGGCATGGTGCAGAACTGTTTGCACAATGCAAGATATTTTTGTATTTATTTAATGAAACAAACCATTTCTGTAATTTCCCAGAGGTAGATTTATTTTTGTTAGTACTTACAAATGGAATTTTCTTTATTTTATAAAAATTTATTTATTTACTACTTTAGTTTCTAAGTAAATAATACTATAAAATCTAAATCTTTGGTCTCTGATCTACCTACACATGTTATGTATTGATGTACAGTGGGAGCAGTCAGGTCGCATCAGAGCATCGGGCCATATATTGTGAGAACATGAATCATGGGTGATTCAGTCGTACAGTTTGAACAGGAGCTGAATAACACAACTGAAAAAACGCTCAATATATGCAAGGCATTATTCAAAAAAAATGTTTAGTTTGTCCTAAACATTTGCACCTGACTGTATGAAAATGTATCACTAGGTGAACTCACATTGAAAATGGTGATGTAGTGCTGAATGAGGTCCTCTACCACACGACCAGCGTTGTAGTCTTTACCATCTGTCTGGAACAGCGTCGGCCCAAACACTATCGCAAGGTTGTGCAGGTTCATCTGGTTCATTTCAGAGAAGCGCTGAACACTACACACACACACACACACAGCAAATTACAAACACAAATACAGCATTCATATACAGCAACCAAAGTGTTCAACTGTGCTGACACTTTAAAATGGGTTCTTTAACACTAAGAACTTTTCTAAAAAAGAGGAAGTGCAAGTTCACACAGTACTACAGTACTAAATGTACCTTGATGGGTGTGTGCAGGTGAGTGTAAGTGTGTGTGTCTCACCAGTATAAGTGATTAACCAGGGTGCGTAGTGTGGCTTTGTTGACTTTAGTCATGCTGTCGAAAAGCAGCTGATACTGAGAGACCCTCCTGCTTTCGTCCGAAACAGCTAAACGAACACACACGACATACAAGTAAGACACCATCTGTCAATGTGTGAACACACCCAGATAAACTGTATAAAACATGATAAACTCAAGTCATAGCATTCATGTCCACCGATCACACTTAAATGTCTCAGTTATTATTCATTTTAATGTTAATATTTATTACATTTACCGGAAGAGTCATTACTCACAGGTCACGGTCCACTTGTCAATATTGCTCAGAAAAAGCTATATATATCTGACCTCTGTTGAGACTGTCTGCTTTATATTGTGCCTCATTTAAAAAGTAAAGCTTAATTCTTACAGGCATATCTAAACTGCTTTAGGCTGAACAGACAGATATACAATACTCTGCAAAATATATTGAGCCACCATTGAAATGATCAATATGCCGATGGTGCTGAATACCACTGCACACCACTGTAAGTATGTTACCTGTAGTGCTGAGCCAGCTGTGTGCTTGCTGGCCAAACAAGCCCTCCTCGATGTCCCTGAAGAACCTCTTCAGAACGTTGGAGACATCATCTACCTGTTGCTCTGCCTCCTTCAGCCACACTGAGCGAGCATCTCGCCTGAATGCCTCCAGCAGGGCAGAAATCTTACTGTTCACTCCACTCTTACGGTAGATACCCTCAGACGTCAGCCCTGTAGGACACACACAGACACAAGTGATTAGTCTTAAGTTTGATTATTATCAGGTTGACAAAGGGTTATGCAGTGCCAGAAACCACTTAAGCAAAGTCTTTTACAGATTACTGACCAACTCCACATAGTTTTAAAGTGTATGTATTAAGTGTAAAGTGTCCATACGTATACACACAACAGCACACAGTGAGAAAAGCATAAAATATTTTTCTGCATTTAAGCCAGTCTCCAAGTGAAGCCAGGAACAGAGCTCGTGGGATTTGAACTCACAATTGAACGACTAGGCTAGCAGCTGAGTAATGATTTAAGATAAGAAATTGCATTGTCATAGCAGAAAGTGGACTGTACAAAGGTAAGATCAGCAAAAATTAAAAAACAATACAATGGAATTAAAACTACACCAACAGTACAATATAAAAGTACACTATAAAACAATTGAGAAATATAAATATGGATGGGTGTATTTGAAAATAGGCCTGTATAAACATAAATGACAGAAAATAAAAAGAGAACAAGAAACAGAGACACCTGTGTATGTGTTTGTTTCTTTGATATGTTTCTAGATGAAAGGTGACACAATGAAAGAAAAAAAGGAGAGGAGACATCAATCTGTTGCATGATTCTTGCCTTTTCTTTGTTTGTCTACAAGTTAAAAACGTAACAAGTACTGTCTTTTCTATGTGGCTATAAATGTTTGGGAATTCCTCATGGTTATGGCTGCTTCAGGGAAACAATGGCTGGAGGACAGAATGTGAGAATGCGGTTCACCAGTTAGTGCATTGCAACAACATTTTACCTTCAAAGTTTACAGTCCTACCCAATGGTCAATACAAACTGTGGGACACTTTTTGGGGGTATGTTCTCAGAGAAGTAAAGGAAATGGTAATACCAAAACTTTACAAGACCCCTCATAGTACCAATATTGAAAAAAAACCCACAACATTTTACAGGGGCAGCTGGTAGCCAAGTGGGAGGACATGGGTTCAATTCCCAAGGCCGCTAGGTACCCTGATGTCCCCTAAGCAAGGTACCGTCCCCACACACAGCCCCTTACTTCACTTGGTGAATGGGTTAAATGCAGAGGTTGAATTTCATGCTGTTCACACTGTGTGCTGTGATGTGTTTCAATTGCTGCAGAGAAGGAATTTGCATGCAGTTCAGCTTAAAGAAGACACCGACTTCTCAGTGTCCACGCTATCTGAAAGTTCTGTAGCCTGACTGTAAAATAGCTCACATATTCTAAACAATACATTTCAGTGCTGGACTGTTTATGTACAATGGCAGTACTACAGCATTAGCTTCAGCAGCCCCTGGCTTTCAAAAGATGAAGTCCTACAACACAGCCTCCCTGGAATACAGGCGTATTAGGATGATTTCATTGTGTAAGGACACACACAGGCAGCCCATGATAGCAATCTTAGGGCGGTTCTGCATCATATTAATGCAGCCGGACTAAAGCGGAGTATGAAGCTGAGTATAAGCTTAATCAGGACTTACTACAATGTCAAGCACATTCAATTTCAAAAGAGGATTTGCAGCCTGAATATAGACCATGTAGCATTAACCAGGCTCCTCTACCTCAGGATACTGTTTCTTGGATTTTACTTTGTGGAAACACTGTCTATGTGCTCTTCTAAGAGCATCTGCAGATGTAAATTTTCTATGGACAGATGCAGCGAACCACACTTTCAAGACTCTGAACAATGAAGGTAATATCACCAGACTTGCACCCTTCCAAGTTGAGGCATGAACTGACAGTGGACAAAAAGCTGGGGAATGTCAAAAGATCTGGGGCAAGAAAGACACCAAGGAGTGATCTGTACAAAACAGAGAGTCTGCGAGCTTTACTGGTGGCCATGTATGTGGAATCCCTCAACAGTTTGCATATCAGTGAAATGACAAAAAAGAGTTAAAACTAGGGATGCACCGAAATTATTTATTTATTTTACCGTTTTAAGGGAAGGGAAAACTTATATCTGTTACTTTGATAGGCCTATTGGTGTCACTGAATAGAGTAAACAGAATGTGTTGTGCTTTTCTTGTGTTTTCTTTGTTTGTCTAAACACTTAGAGAGCAAATAGAGAGTAAAAATGACAGAGATAAAGAGAGAAAGAGAGAGAATGAAAGGTAGAGGGGGAGAGAAACGGGGAGAGAGAGAGACAGATAGAGGGGGGGGATCATCCACAGATCGAGGATAGACAAATGTGTGCATTTTACCAGTTGTTATGTCAGCTTGTGACATCAGTCAAATAAGCCCAGTTACAGACATCTAATAAAGGCCTCTCTCTCTCTATCTCTCTCTCTCACACACACACACACACACACACACACACACAC
>JBBPDH010120153.1:0-19827 GCA_037974565.1 Clupeocharax schoutedeni | reverse complement strand
GTCTGTTTGTTTTGGTCAGAGGGGTCTAATTTCGCTGCATGTAAAAGTGTATGTGACAATAAAGCCTACTACTACTAACAGTTACTGTTACTAAACTGTTACTAAAATTTATATAAACCAATCTACCCAACTACCCATTTACCAATCACCGCTTAGCATCTTTAACCAGCTCCAGACACATTTAATGAATTAACTGTCAATATTCTCAGATCTTTGAGGGAGGAGCCACATTCTAATTATTTCCTAACCCAACAACTGAAGAGAAGATGTGGATTTATCAGTGCGGAAGAACACATCTGTAACTAACCAGAAGTCACACAGAAGAACACTGCTTGTCACAGAGGTATTTTTGCTGTTTGCTAACTGCAGTCTGTTCATAACTGCATCGAATCATATATTTACTTTCCATACAATACAAAAACTCTCCTCTTTAATTTCCATCTTGTTTTAGAACCCATATCAACTCATATAAACTAGAAAGCTAGCTAAAGTATCGGAGCAGAAACAAGGTAGCATTGCAGCCCAGGTTGGGCCTATGTATAGGTATCTCTCTCCCTCTCTGTTTCACTCTTATTTTCCTCTGACTCCCCTCTTCTTTCTTTTTTCTCTTGCAGTCTTCTCTCTTTCTCTCTCCACCCCCCTTTCCCTCTCAGGAAAGTGTTCCTGCAAACACAGGTTTATGAAAAATAAAACTAATTATTAGATAGCAGTACTATTTATAGCAGTTTAGAATATGTTTACTTTTGATGCTTGAACACATTTCAAAGAAAGCACTTTTGCACTATGAATATATAAATAGGGCACGTTGTCACGCACACCAGGTCACGTGCAGACACGAGGCACCGGAAATGACTGCATGTCAGGTATAAACGCAGGGAACAGGTATGCATACCTCGCACAGTCATTGAAGTGACAAGCTTCATGTTAAGTGTCTCTACTTCAGCCCAAATCGGGTTCCGTGAGTACTCACGCTCCTCGGAGCTGCCCCTAGTCCCCCTGTGTGTGCGAGTGAGAACGCAGGCTCGTTTGGTGCGGGCCTAAACTCCTTTACTGGAGTGTTCTCAGAGTAAACAGCGTGGTTTACCAGCTCTCGGGTGCCAGTCACGCCAGGGCCCATCCGCCACGCAACAAGTGTGTTTCGACCGTTCATTCCTGACCATCGTGACACACGTCTACTTATGCTCCAGTAATATGTTACTTAGGTTGTCTGCAGTAGTTCCGTTCTGTGTCCACGACTGATCGCAGGCCTGTCCAGATTACAGGAAAACATTTAAAGAACAGGGCTAAGGCTCTTTGGACAGGAACCATCAGATCTCTTTGGCCTAGAATTTCTTTTTCTGCCACAAGCTGCTAACAACAAACATTCCTCCATGGTACAAGGTGAAGTTAACCTGTTTTACTATTGAAACGATGTGTATTGTCTGATAAGAAATATATAAAAATGAGAAGAAAGGGAATTAAACATAGGAATCGAGTACATGACACTTTATGTACCGATCACTCCCTGTACAAGCTCAGTTCAGAAGCCTATGTCTGTTGGAACTATGAATGCATGGCTCTCACCATCATTTAAGGTAAAGACTAATGTACTACTACTGTCATTTGTGGTCCTAAGAAAAAGAGAAGTTCTCAAGAAGTTTCACTTTCATACCAGAATGATTAACATTCTCAGAGAAAGAGACATTTATTTTACAAGCTAATTCTATGTGATGAAATTGATTCAGTTCAGTTAAATACATTTATATCGAAAAATGCCAATGTTTAAGAAAAATGTTCAGCTTTATTATGAAACAAAAGTACACAGTTATATCCAAGTGTATTCCAGTCAGGTTTAAATGGACCTTTACTTCTGAGGCTGTTTTGTTTGTCACTGATGTGTCATTTAATAGCTGTCATCATTTGTTACTAATCTTAGACTGATCTATGACATAATTATTTCATTATTACTCAAAGTGTGGAAAAAGGTGGGCTATTAAACACTTGTCTTTTTATGGTGAATAATTAAAGTTTAGCATGATTATCAGTTTGTCAAAAAAAGTCTCAAAACCCATAAAAAGTCTCCAATACTGCCAATTTACACAGATAAAAGTGACAACTGGTTGAAATGTGCTTTAAAATGCATAGGCATTTAAACTACAGTGCTATGAATGTGTATTTTTAATGTGGATTTTAAAAATGTCTGTGGATGTTATAGTTAATAATTCTGCCTAAAGGAGCCAAACCTTTGGTTGTTTTTGTGAAGTCGATGTTAAAAGAGGTACTAAAACCAAGCAACTAAGTAAAGAGTATGTACTTCTGTAAGGCTGAGCTAATTTGCTTTGAGGTTGTGATGTAGTGATATAAAAGACAAAGCTCTCTTTCGTGTTCCTCTTTTCTCTTCTGTGCTCCTTCTGTGGTGTGAAACAGTTGAAAAAGGAATAAAGGAATGAAGGCAGTAGGGCGACTGGTTGAGAGTGAAGCTTGATGACACTGCTGTGAGAGACAGGTTGCTTCAATCATTAACACTTTGAATGCATGACGTAACTCATTGAAGCACAAGCACTTTTGGGTCTGGTCATCTAGATGACTTGGAGTGTCATTTGTGCCACAGAACTAGTCATATAACATCAGTAACTGACTTTACCAAGACTCTTGTAATTAAATGCAATCACATGTTCCAACGTTGTGAAGTCCTTCCAGAAGAGCAAAGGCTGTTACTACAGTAAAACAACAAACTGCCTATTGATACATTCAGTTTCAGATATATAGTGTAAATACAAAAAAGCAACTTTCCCCATCAGTGTTTCCCAGCCCTGGTACTTTAGTGTGTACCCTGATTAGTTGGATCAAGCTGTGAAAACCCCCCAAAAGTGCAGAGACGGACACCTTCAGGACCAGGGTTGAGAAACACTTTCCTACATCATGTCTCCATAATGACTAAGAAGCTTAAATTAACCTCAAATCAGACCAGACTTTAGTTTTTACCTTGTTGCTTTACCACATTATACACTTTACAATAATCAATCATTATTGGTTTATAAATTAATAATTATTGATCAAAGTGATGTCAGATATACTGATGTATTGGTATACATTACTGTATAAAAGTTGACATACCAACAAAGA
Organism: Clupeocharax schoutedeni; assembly: GCA_037974565.1. Classification (NCBI taxonomy): domain Eukaryota; kingdom Metazoa; phylum Chordata; class Actinopteri; order Characiformes; family Alestidae; genus Clupeocharax; species Clupeocharax schoutedeni. The sequence goes on along the minus strand of JBBPDH010120153.1, from coordinate 16,722 downwards.
CGATTTTATAAATTCAATTTCAAACAGCCATCTCCAATGTGTGTGTGTGTGTGTGTGTGTATAAATGTTTTTATAAATATAGAGAAAGTCTTATTTTACACACTGTGTACAATGTGTGTATATATTTGTGTCTGTGAGTGTGTGTGTTGATTTTCACAAAGTTTTATATGAACTGTTTTATTGATAAATTATTGATTATTGATATCTGTAGATAGCTGTTTTGTGCGGAACCTTCGAGTAACTCTAAAATTATTCACAGTCGTGATGAATTAGTCACTTTTCTGCACTGAATCAGAGTCTAGGTGAGTAGAGATGTTTGCCTGAAGTCTTGCTCAATGCTTTTTGATATGCTGTGTGTTGTTTGTGGTGTCTGCTGGTGACACTGAAATTAATCGCTAACCAAAGTGACTCATAACTGCTGAGAAACTCCACCCTCCGCTTTTCCAGCCCCCCATGCCACTGAAACTTCACATGCAGCCCCCTCTCTGAACACTACCAAACCACAACAGACCACGCTGATGGCTTTGCAGCAAAACTGCAAAGAAAGATTTAATATGAAAGTAAATGAAAAGCAAATATTTGTTTTTACATCTTTATACCCACTATTTAGCGGAAGAACAATAATATAATATGTCGACACGGGATACCTTTTCCTGTAATGCAATCTGTGTTGTATAAGTTTTATTCTACAACATAAATAAATAAATTCAGACAAATAATAATCAACTAAAGTGTCACATGACTATTGTAATGCCTTTATTGCCTTTAAATGTTCAAGCAAAATGGAAGCATCACAGTGTAGATAACGCTCACAGTGAGGGTCTTGGCTCAGTACAGGTAAATGAATGTTCTCTCAACGGAGAAGAATTAAGTAAGCGGATGTGTTTATCTACTTGAATCATCTAAATAATCAAGATTTCTTGCTGGTAGCCTGAACACACATCAGAGTTTAAACCTGTCCATAGCTTTCAAAGGGAGACTATCAGACTTACTGCTCATTTTTTACCCCAATGTCAATCATTAATGTGTTGTGATGCACGCGGGTACTGAGAACGCTCTCAAATCAATATTCATATTAACATTTCACAAATTAAACTGTAGAACAGTTACTTATTTTCTTGATGTGTTACTTACCCTCACGATGACATAAAAAGATCGATTGAAGTCGATTCATTGAGAAAATTCTGAAAATAGTCATTATGATGTTCTAGATGTACTAAATGTACTAGTTCAGATTTCTTTACAGTGCTCTACAGGCATCTGTCTGCTTTGAAAACATATTTCAGGCCAAAAGCTCATCTCAGTGAAACAATAGCTGAGGGATCAGCCAGCACATGAATAAGCCTTTCATGTAATAACTTTGTGAGGGAGCTTTTAGTGGTTTCATTAGGCCGAAATTTGGAAAAATGCAGCAAACCCCACTTTAAATCGTGAGTATTTTGTCTGAAATGCCTTTGGTTGCCAAATGCTTTTATTTGTATAATTAATAAAGACTTTTTTTTATTATTGCTCAGCATCATCAAGGACCCATCTTTCTGATTTCACAGATGATAGGTCAGGATACGCTCAGGACAGTGTTCCAGTTCGTTGCTGGACACACATACCAGAGTCGTACTAAAGCTAATTCCCAGGTCTCCGGAACATGGTTCACCCACACAGAACAAGGAAACTCTTGCCAGATGGAGACTGAACCCACAAGTCAGTGAAAGGTGAATGCGCTAACCACTACACCACCATGTTGCCTTAAACTGCTTCTACAGATTACATTTCAGAACCGCTATATTTATCAGGACAGGAAATTATTTTTTTCTCTTTCTAGTAAGCTAACACTATAAAAATATAAGATTTTACAATGAAACTCTAAGGAGTTATTATTATTATCACCAAATAAATGTGCTAAATTACACTAATAATAATAATAATAATAATGATAATTTGGTAGACATTATTTGTCATCATATAATCTTTAAAGAATTTCTTGGAACAACTTGAAATGACCTACTTCATTTATGAAATGTCACAAAATATATATGACAAACAAAAATTGTGGTAAAAAGCCAGTAAAAAAAAAAAACGGTAGTTTTTCTGAAAATGGGGGTCCTCTGTGTACCATAGTCTGGGCATTGAAAGATGACAGGGGCCATCTTTCTTCTTTATAACTCCTTTATGGAGGAACTATTGGGGCTGAAACAACCCATTCATTTCACAGATGCACCAAACAATGTGTCTGGGCTTCAGGAGGACTCAGAAGCAGTGTAATAAGACTTAAATATCATCTGACTGATTATAGCAGGAATGGAAGGACCCATGTGTTAAACTGGTGCCTGTGGGTAAGGATGGATGTAAAAGACAAATTAGCAAAATAAACTGAAATACTGTAAGGAAAACTAAATAATTTGTTTTGAATGTATATCATCTCTATAGACTTCAATTGTGAACAGAAATCTGTTCACAATCCATGCTTGGTCTTGGCAGCAGACAAGATTTGGAGCATTAGGTATTTTTTGCATAGAGATGATTCACCTTACAATGATCACAATCTTTAACAGAAATGTTTCAGTCAGACACAGTCCTTGATTGGTTTTAGTTCAGTCAGACACATAGATTGGGCCTGGGGAGGCTCTGGTGCCTTTTTGCAAGGCTGCTTTGGGGTGCTTTAGCCTCAGTTTATGAGGTAGAGCAGCACTGACATCGGCTGGCACCTGCTGCTCACCCTCCTCGTCTGACATGGGCCTCTGACCTCTGGGCTTCAGCACTGGAAGTTCAACTGGGGGAACCACAGGGGCCAAGAACATGGAGGTTTTTGTAGGGGGAAGGAGACCAGGGACGTCTAGAAGGTAAGGATATGCCCTGCTAATGGGCAGAGAATGTGTGGGCAGGAAGTTTGAGCCAGGGTGAGGAGCTACAGCCACAGGCCCCCGTTGGTATCCAGGCATTTGGGAAGGCTCTTGATTCCTTCTGTCCCAGTAGAGCTCTCTGTCTTGTAAGGCGTTGGGGTTTGGTGGGATGTATGAATGCATCTGAAGGAAGCTCCTCTGGTGGCCTGTGTAAGGAGGGCTGGAGGTGAGGAGGCCACAGCGAAGCTTCAGAGCCAGGACCTCAGCCCGAAGAGCAGCATTTTCCTTGCTTAGCGCCACAAGACGTGTCTCCAGCATGTAGTCATTTGCTCGCCGTTTCTCACGCGAGCGCTTGGCTGCTTCATTGTTCTTGCGGCGTTTCTCCCAGTAGCACGCATCCTTTTTCTCTTCTGGGGTGAATTCTCGTTTGCGGCGCAGGCCTATGCCTCTGAGAGACGACTCTTCAGATTCGTGCTCTTCTTCCTGCCCCCTAAGCTGTAAGAACGCAGACTGCATCCTGGCCAGTAACAACAGTGTCAAAAATGCCTCTTCCTCTGCTTTAGAGTGTGGTGTTGGGAGCTACTTTCCTTGAGATAACTCTTTACTAACCTTCACAGCACCTGTAATAAAAGGGCACATAAGAAGAGACAGTTTCTTATTTTGACTGGTTTAAGTTATCTTGTAGGGGAATCAGTGACTATACACAGTTTAAAACATCAAATTTAATTGCATAAAAAGTGATCACCTACGGCGATAGTGGCATATCTACACTAAACATCTAATTTGTTGCCTTTGCTGACCACAGTTACATGAGCTCTACAGTTTCATAAACTCTATGTATAATTACATTCCTGTAATGACCTGTATGAGCAACAGAGGCGTAATGAAGGGGGAAAATTCCCCTTGTGGTTGCGACAACGTGTATGAGAACTCATTTGAATGCCTCACAGCTTCTGTGTGTGTGTGTCTATGATACCAAAGTAAATATCACTGCTGAATTGTAAAATATGATGTAATCAACATCAATTGCAAGGTATATATTTAATATAAGGTGACAGGAACTACGAGGCGACAGGAACTGAGATACATTTGTAAAAATGGATTTGCTTTAAACCTAATCTAATAAATACCTAATAAATTATTACACACGGTGCTACCAGCAAGTATTCACACTCCTTCACTTCTTCCACATTTTGTTATGTTGCAGACTTATTCTAAAACAGATTTGAGTATAGTTTACTTTTACAAATAAATAAATAAATAAATAAATAAACATTTGAATACAATAGGTACATAAGTATTCACACCCTTTGCTATGACACTCAGATGCAGACAATTTGGAAATGAAAGAAGTTTGGAGCTACCAGTACCCTCATTAGATCTGCTCGTCCGACCGAACTGACTAATCAGTAACTTTTATGGGGAAAGGAGAACCATCCAGAAGGTTGGAAGAGTGGCCAAACGGAACCTCACTAAAAGCCCATCTGGAGTTTGCCAAAAAGCACATTAAGGATTCACAGGCTCTAAGAAGCAAAATCCTTTGGTCTGATAAAACCAAAATAGGACTTTTGGGCCTGAAATCCAAGGGTCATGTTTGGAGAAAAACAAGCACTGCTCATGACCTGGCTAACATCATCCCTAATGTGAAGCATGGTGGTGGCAGCATCGTGCTGTGAGGATATTTTTCTGCGGCAGGAACTGTGCAACTAGTCCACACAGAGTGTAAAATGACAGGAGCCAAATATAGACAGATTCTTCAAGATCTGCTCCAGAGTACTCTAGAAATCAGACAAGGGTGATGATTCATAGCCAAGATAACAGAGGAGTGGCATCAGGAGCAGTCTGTGAATATCCTTGAGGGGCCCAGCTGGACTTGAATATCTGGAAAGACCTAGAAATAGCTGCCTATCCAATCTGACTGGGCTTGAAAGGATCTGGAGGGAAGAATAGGAGAAAATGCCCAAAAACAGGTGTGCCAAACTTGTAGAGGGATACCCAAGAAGATCTTAGGCTGCGAAAAGCCATGGGTGCTTTTAGCAATAAAAAATTGTGCATCTTTCAAAAAGTTATATTTGCCTTGTCATTTATGGGGTACTGTGTGTAGATCTTTGAGGAAGAGCAATGCTCAAATCTATTTTAGAATAAATCTTCTGTAACAAAATGTAACAAAATGTGGAAGATGTGAAGTGGTGTGAATGTTTTCTGGTGGCACTGTACAGACATGCAGCACATGTTGTCTCAGGCAGACCCTGTAGGCACACTGAGGTCTTGGTGGCCCCCATACTGCAGTGTAGGCGCACAGACAGGGCAGACTGAATCAGAGAGAGAGGGACGGAACAGAGGAAGGCACAGAATAAATAAATACACAGATAAGCTGAATTTGCTAGGTTGACTTCCTTCCCTTGTGAAATCATCGGCACATTTAAGGCTTGTGCTAATTTGGAACTAAATAAAAGAACAGCTATACTTTGCTTTCCTGCATCACTGCATCAGTGGTGAACCATGACTAATAGACCAAGGCTGTAAATGTCCAATGTTCTCAAAAAAAAGGTGCGAATCAAACTGGTGCATATAATACATTTTGGCCATTCTAGACTAAATACAACATTTTAATCTTGTGAAAGTAATTGATTATATATTTTGTGATGTGAGAAAGCTAGTGCATTCTTCCTCTGAGTCATGTAAAGCACCACTGCCACTTTGAACTTCTGCTCACACTACACCATTAGACAGGTCTATGCTCATGCTGGACAACAGTCCTGTTACATATCCTATGAGACACCCATGCTGGCAGGCAATGATGATAGAAAGCTATCCTACCCACCCAGAAAGAACACGGCCAGTTGTGCTCTTTTGGATACCTGGCAATACATGTCTGTGGGACTTGGGATCTTCTGATGACAGAGCCAATGGTTAGATAGTTGTACCATCTGGGTGCCTCCATATTTTTATTTGAAGCTTTTAAACATATATGTTTTAGCCTGTGTAATGCTTTACATCACTGTTTTACAGCAAGGCCTGACCAATGGGAGGGCTCACTTGGCTGCATGGGCAAAAACTGTAACAATTAATTCACTATTAAATACAATGAAACAAAAATTACTTACATAAGGTTTCTGGTTTGTTGAAAGTAAGGCCTGAGAGCTCCCCCCCTGAAATGTGGAAACAGCCAAACATCAGTTTGATGACTTTATCCATATAGGTACCAGATAAGGCAAAAATATCAGTGGACTTTATTCAATGTATATATAATCACTTCAGAACAAGGCTTATGGAAACCGTTTGATCATGGAACCAATTAGAGCCTGTTTGAGACTTCTTCATATCATCCCACACAGCAAACACCCGCCTCCGTGTCTCCACCTCCCTATTTTGATCTCTGACTTTTGACCTTGTCCACTATCTTAACTTGTTGAGTGTCTCTGCTGCTGCTGGCTAACCACTTCCTCCACACCTCCATCCTCCATCCCCCCAACCCGCACTAGCTTTCATCTATTAAACTCTCTGCACAGGCGAGAGATCGGGTCTGGTAGGCTGAAGTGATGAAGCTGTGCATGAGGTTTCACCACAGGGCAAATAAAACAGCATTTCAGGCCAAGCAGACAGCCACTGAGGCCACTTTGCATGTTCCCTTGATTGAATGTGACATTGTTCAGGTAGGGATGGGTATGTAGATGTGCAAAACCACAAATATAGGCAAGCGGCATTCAGCATACACCTTATGGAAGCCCCACGAGAGGCACATCTATCTATCAGCCAACACCATCAGCTAGCAAACTAGAAGTGTTAATTGATTTAGCAGATAAGATATTTAGCAAAAAAGCAAGCGAGGACTTCAGAACGCTTCTGAAAGTTTCAAACGCCTTTGTTAAAAGCATTCACAGAGCACACAAATGGTGTCATGTAGGTAACCTGTCACTGAATACATACTGTACAGTAGTGGAAAACCCATATGGCCTGCTAGGCCTGCTAATAATTTCTGCTACGTGAAAAAAAAGCATCAATATTTTCAGTCATTGTGCTTTTAGTATTTTAATTCTGCAGTTATAGTCGTAAATGTAATTTCATTGTTAGTTTTCTTGGGAAGAAAAGGGAGTGTGAAATTGTCCAGGTAGAATTCCTTTTCTGTATAATGGTCAAATTAGCTCTTCCATTACACCAGGCAACAAAAATTTGTTTCATTACATTTTGTAGTGTTTCTTATACAATCTCGACATGCTGATTTCGGTGGTAATGTTTATTTTCATGTAGCTACAAGGCAGTTCTAGACCAAAAAAAGGACATAGTAACTTAAAAAGGCATATAACTTTATTTCTAATCAATCAATTGTTACAATAAATGGATCGATTTAATGCCAAGGGTTTTCACATTAATATCTGGGTGCAAAATGAAACAGTCAAAAAGTGTCCTGATACCTGCATTATTGAGGATGTCTGGGGAAAGACATGACTTTATCATGTAGCTTCAAGGCAGTGGAGGTTTTAGATCAAAATGACCAGGGGGGCCAAGGTGGGGCCAGTGTGTTTTTAGGGGGGCACAAATGACAAAACAGGTCAAGATTTTATTTTATATACTTTATTTATATTTAGCTTTTCATTTATTTTCATTACATCTTTTTAAATCACACTGTCATCATTGCACTGCTGGTCACGCTGCTGGTCTTCAGGTTACAGATAACAGCACGTGTGTGTAGCGCTTTAAGCAGTCTGTCTAGAACACACATAGCGTTAGTTCCGTTCTTCGAGCCAGTGCATGTCGCGGTAAGAAATTAATATTTAAATCATTGGCTGTTCAGTGCAGGGGCCATACCAGTGGCCCTGGCCCACGCTGGCCCCAGTCTAGAGCCGCGAATGCTTCAAGGGTTTAGTTAAAAACGTCATTTTTAGAAAAAACTAAACTTGTTGCATATTAATATCTTGTTGTTTGTTGAACATGTAGATAATATCAGAGTTGCCAACTCTCAGGCACTGAGTGTAAGACACACTCATCAGTGAGGCTAATATGGAAATAATAGTAGTATTACAACAACCTTATAATTAAAAGTATGCATTGAATTTAGTTTATCGCTACAGCCAATGAAGGTAGGAAAAAACTGATGATTTCTGAATCACCAAAACTTGACTAAGAAACATCAAAAATTGTAATTGTAATTTTTTTTCAGTTTTGTTTCCACATATGTTTCACTATGAATACAGAGTGATTCCACAAGTATACTGAAGAATCGCAGTATACTTGTGGAATCGCAGTATACACTAGCAAAGTCTACATTATTCCGTTTATGCCCTAGATCAACATATATAAGGTATAAGAGATTATTTACCAGTTGTGCTTTGCTTTTATTGTGGGCGGGACCAACTTTTTGAGTAAGTTCTTGCTCTGCCACTTGCTGTGAAAGTCCCAGGTTCCAGTCAATCACTGCGTATTGCTCATAAGAAGTTGAAATCAGTGGTGGCAGAATCTGTAAAACTGTAACAAACAAAGGTAAGATGTATGTTAATGTATGTTATAAGCTTCAAATTAAATATCTTTTAATCTAAAATGGTCAAAAGTATTATGGTACACTAGCATTAGCTTTTAGAGGTGCGAGCGGAAGTGGCATTATGGTACAGGTGGGTTGTAACATAAATGAAGTAGTTCGTCAAATGCACTTTATTGTGAATAATTATTTATCTGATTTGGTGAAAAATTTAATTTGCACCGATTTACACTCACCACACACTCTAGGTGTCATTGATCAGCCAATACATGTTGGGTCCAGATTTCGCACCTTTGGTTTAGAATTACAGCTGCAAGTTTAACATTATCAGCATCTCCGGAACATCTCAGCATCTCAACCACTCTCAGCTTTTCAGGTTTTTTTTTGACAGTCTGAATTCACAGACCGCCTCAGGAATGAGAGTGCTGGACTAGAATCAGTTTTTGTAACAGTTACAAACATACACATGGAAGAATCTGATCCAAGGTACATAAATGTGCCATTTTCCTTGTAAATGCTGCAGGTTTTGGTGTTTTTTGGGTGGAGTAAAGTAACCTGTTTTCAGCCATGATTTTCTGTATAATTAAAACTACCACCAATGACCCATTATTGACATCAATATTTTACAAATATATTTTATAAAGCCCCAATCTGAAACCATAGAAAAACAGCCCTTCTTTATGTCACAATAATAAATACTGTCAAAACCACTACTGATATTTCAGTTTCACTGCATTTTCCAAGCAGCTTAAGAGATCATAAGTCCATTGCAGGGCACATACATAGATAAATACTGTACTGTACTGTGTCTGACAAAAGTCTTGTTACTTAACCAAGTGGTAGGACAAATAAAAACTTGACTTTTAGTTAATCAGTTGGAATCAGAAATGGTTTATAAGAAAATGAAAGCCCTCTAGATTATGTTTATTATACCAAAATAAAAGTTTTGCATCATTCATTGGGTTTAATCATTTAATTAGGACAGAAAGGTCTTGCCTGGACAAAAGTCTTGTCATATACAAAAATAATGTAGAAATTATACATATACTTGATTTAGAATAAACAAATATCCTACAATAACCTCAGAACATAAAGTCATAGTGCCTTGGAAAAAAGAATTAATAACGTGTTTGACCTCCATGAGCTTGAAGCACCACATCTGTATGTCTTGGCAATGACTGAAATAACTTGTTGGTGAAGTCTGGAATGGCAAAGAAAGCAGTCTTGCAGGACTCCCAGAGTTCGTTGAGATTATTTGGTTTCAACCTCCAAGCTTCCTCCTTCATCTTACCCCAGACCTGCTCAATATTGCAGGTGTTATGAAAGCCCTTGGCATTAAATTGATCCATTTATTGTAACAACTGATTGATAAAGTTGCCTTTTTAAATTACTATGTCCTTATGTGACAAGACGGTTGTCAATGACTGGTACCTGTACTTGATAGAAATGTCGCAAATGCTGCAAACACTGCAGGAGACCTGTTGGAACCTGCATGGACCCAAGATTCACACTGAAAACAGTCAAGTTCGGTAAAGGAAAAATCATGGTTTGGGGTTACATCTTAACGCCCCACCTGGACAGAGTGAGCTGGGTCTGCACTACGCAAGCTATGATGAATTTCACCTTGATATTTCAGTGACTTGTTCGGTTCACGCACATTTTAAACCTGTCTCGGTCTCTCCCCCGGACAGAGTGAGCTGGGTCTACACTACGCAAGCTATGATGAATTTCACCTTGATATTTAAGTGACTTGTCTGGCTCACGCACGTTGTTGTAGTACTTAGCAGTTGTAACACTTAGCAGTTCTTGCTGCAACACTGCATTTACATACCCCTCTAGATGATATTTAATTGGATTCTATACATACGTGTCCACATGCTATATATGCCACCTTTACCACAGATTTAACTATAAGATATGTAGCATCTTTCTACAGGATGTCAAGAATTATTTGTTGTGAGGTGATTTAAAAGAGTGCTGTCTCCCCTCTGAGATGTTTAAAATAGAAACCTGCAGATTTCTAACATGAAGATGGTTTTGGTTTGTCCCCCTTGTGACTAAAAATAAAAAATGGCTCTTATGTTAAACATATATTTCTGGAGGAAAAAATACCTTCTGTGCAGGCTTTAAGGAACCATCCATTGAAAGGTTCTTTAGATTTTATGGAACCGGTCCAATGAACTATTTATGTTATGTTTATCTGTAGGACTGATTGATTTCAGAGTGCTCTACACCGCTAACAGTAGCTTATGGTCTAATCTTCAAACAGCCAAATTCTTCTTGATGTGCTTACTGCAGCAAAAAGACTGTTCTGGAAGCATGTTCTGCCCTTTAAATGTTAACACATGTCTTCAATAGGGCATATAGTGAGAAGGTTCTGAGTTCAATTCCCAGCTGAGGCAGCCTTGTTATTTCAATGGGGACTTTGCATATTCTCCCCATTTTTCAGAGGAGCTCGGGTTTTAGCTGAACTTGAGCTGCTAAACTGGGTGTGAATGTATGCCTGCCCTGTGATGGACTGGGACCTTTCCTGTCCTGAGTGATTTTCTGCTCCAGCATCCCCTGAGACTTTGAATAAGAATACGTGGGTTAAATTATGACATCTTGTAAATTATGACATGTAAATTATGACATGTTAATATTAGACAGGTTATGTTCTTTGCCGCAGCAGCTTGTGTGCTTCATTTGCCACTTCCACTTCTAGCTAATAATTAATACACTTTCACACATTTCTCTGCTACCCCGTTTTGGTTGACAGCTATTGCTTGTATTCTCTCAGAGATGTTACCTTAGTTCATTAGCAGGCCTAAAAGAGTCACATGCTTAACTTAATGTCACACTTCTTAATGTTGCACATGTTACCTCAATGGGGGCAGATTTTAAGTAAATAAACACATTGCAATGTTGCATGATGTTTCGAACATGGCCTTGTAACACCATTCTGCACTTTTTCAGACTTCTTTTTTCGGCATTATCTGTCACGAACCAGCAGCGAATACAGACTTATATGTGTTTCAGGATGTTGGCGGCCGTGAATTTTAAAGATCATATATCAGGGAAGCCCTAACCTTTTGTCTTGGGGGTCCAGAGTGGAATATTTGTGGATTAAAAAAGGCAGGTAAAAAAAACAGTATACAAATAAACAAGGAAGGTATGTTTCAAAAGTAGGTATTTATAAGATTACCAAGCAGTTTTATTTTGCAGCCCTAGGATAAGATAAAGCTTTATTAGCATTGTCATTGCAGAATGTGGACAGTAAAAAAATAAGAGCAACAAAAATGAAAAACAATAGAATAAAACTATACCAACAGTACAGTATAAAAAGTGCACAATACCATCAATCCAGTGTTCATATATATATATATAAAAATAAAGTATATGCATGTATGTACACAGAGTATACATATATACATAGTGGATACATATATATCATAAATGTATGTACGTATATAAGATTACCAAAAAAAATTCTAGGCAAATTGAATCTTATCAATACACGTTCTTAAATGCTTCTCAGAATCTTCAATAAGTGTAATGTCCAGGGAAAGGATGTGGAGGTCTCAATACTTCTAGCTAAGCCTATGTACTCATTTTAATTTGTAATTGATAATTTGATCATTATTTATTAAAACAACCTGGACAATATAATAAAATAAATAATATGACAATGCTAACATGAGTAAATGCATCAGCGTTGCACTAATATACTAATTTCTGATTTTAAAGCTTCCACCTCCAAAGCATGAAATAGAGCTTAAACTTTCACAGGGAAGTTCCATGATCTAATGAACGTTAGTACGCTTTACTACCATATGATCTAGTATGTAGCAGCGTTGGACCAAACATGTTCAGGAATTCTTGTTGCAAAATCAGATTGTTATATATTTCTAAAAGTCGCTTTCTTGTGAGCCCTGGACTAAAAAAAGAAGGTGCCCTTCAATCCTTCCAGTGTTCAACCCAGTCACACTGTTGGATAAAGAGTCCTAGTAAAAACTTGCATTGATATAGATTGAGAACTTTAGATTATTCACAGGTTCTTGAATCTTTCAGTTGATTCTTTACAATTCCATATCTCTTCACTCAAATGGTTCTAGCCATTGAAGGGTTCTTTAAGAAACCAATAGAAGTTCTTTCATTGCATCTCTCGCATCTAGCACAAAGCTAACCTAGGAAATTTTACATTCTACATTTTTTTTGTTAAATTTTACGTAAGCACTTTCCTCTGTGGGTCAGATGGTAATTACAGAGTGAAAGGGTTGAAAACAGCAGATCTCACATGATCAACGAAAAATACATCTTCGCTTGCTCTAGTGCTGTGCTGTTGACACCAACTTCACTACCAGTTCACAGTGCTGACCTCAAAAGAGACTCACATGCCCTTTCCCCCCCTTATATACTTTGAGAAGAGAAGAGTGAAGAATAATGATCAGCTGCACAAATTGCACACAAAGTTGATGTAGTTTTAAACTGGAAAGAAATGCAACAACAATAACACTGAAAGAATTGATTTTCAGTTTTTGGTTTCGCTGCGTGGTGTGCAGTAAAGGCTTTGGAGCGCAAGGCAGCATGGAGGCTTCCTGGCACACAGTCTCCTGAGGCCTTGGCCAGGGTTGCACCTGCTGCTTATTAACTGTCTAATTTTAGATGTCGCTTTTCAGTAACAAACTCCTCTTAAACTTCTTCTTTTTTGCCACCTAATGTTTCTCTTACCACACGGCACCTGCTCTTTTGTTGAAACGTATTTCAGTGTTATTGTCTAGACAGTTTTTGAACAGAAAACAAGGCTTGGCAGCCAGAGACTGTCGCTGGATAAGTATGTCAGTAGAAGATGCATTAATCATTGAACATTAGTTTTGTGTGCAGCAGTTTGTGTCTGCTTTGCATATCTAATATACAAGGGGTCAATCTTTACAACCATGCAGGAGCACACCTGAAGACAGAGGCTGAGTCAGGGTGGGCTCTTTCTTCGCTTGAATAAAAACCTCCAGTCCTTTGTTGAATAAGACTGGGCATGCCTGCTATGAGAACACTGTTCATTTTCTATTTATACTATTCTATGATGAATATCTTCTAACGCATCCAATCACACACACACACACACACACACACACACACACACCTAAAGCAGTGGACAGAGATCTCCATAGTCATAAACAAATGTTTGAACACCCTCCTTTCAAATTACATTGAAAGTGAAAATAAGAACATGTCCCCCTACTGTAAACTTAGTGCACAAAGCAGACATACATTTTCTATAAATGAAAGATAAAATGCACCATAACAAATTCTATGGTCCCGCCCCCCCCCCACACAAAGCAATTGTGCATTAAAATGTGTAGCAGAGTGTTCTCTGTAGGGGATGTAGTCATTTGACCAGGGGTGCCCAAACTTCTGCATACATCTGCATGTGTCATTTTCTCTAAAACTGAAACTAAGGCACACATAACACTAATATACATGCATAATGTAACAATATGAAATTATGTACCATTTCATCCGGAAAAAGTGACACTATTACATTAGAAATCTTTGGGGTATAAACATGAACAGTGCGCTGCGTACAGCAGTTTTACAGTGGAATGTCTGAGCATCATGTTTTTTTTTGACTTCCACTAACTTCATGAGGCTGAAATGAGAAAGTGAAGTTGTGTTTGGAGCTCTATGGGGAATAAAACATCTTAGATCCAATAAACCCCCAAAACCACAATACTGAGCACAATAAGTGCTCATTCAATGTTTGCCACCATAATTTCACATCACCATGCTGACTAATCTGTCCTATTCTATTTCAGGTTCTTAATTCTTTCAAAATAAGAACTGATGGGATCAGAAAAGGCCTTACCTTTTGCACAGAATCTCTCTGGCTTACTGGCGTTAGTGGACATTCAGCACGTCTTCGACTGGTGGATGGCAGCCGCTGCAGGCCCACGCTCTTCTCAGTGTGTGAACTGAATATCTCACCAGACATAGGACGCCAGTCGGGTGGTCTGCTTACCAGCACGTGGCTTCTTTGGTGTTGTTGTTGCTGTGAGTTTGAATCTGCCTGAGTCTGCCTCTTACGCGATTAATTCTGCCCACAAGCCCCGCCATCACTCTACTACTTCTGTACACCATCAAAGGTCTGCACTGTGGTCTGCGTGCGTGTGCGCATGTGTATCTGTGTATCTGTGTGTGTATGTGTGTATGTGCGAGAAAGCCCACACAAAGAGTCTGTGCAATAGTGGTGGTCTGATTGTCGTCACATTAATCGTATCTATGAATATGACGGCCTCCTCACAACCCAGTGACATTATTCTCTCTCTTTTCAAATGTTGCACTTGTTTTTTCTTGTTTCTTTACAAATCATTCATGTCTTACCTACATCATCTTGTCATGTCAGAGGGGAAATAACGTTCAGTTACATTAGTGAAAAGCATCTATACTTTATTCAGTGTAAGGGTGGCCACAGGGACAACATTATCTTTGTCAAAGTAATATTATGATAATTTTGTCTGGTTTACTCTTATTAACTACCTACACTTGAGAGTTATCCGTCAGTAACTCACATACATGACATTTTATCTTACAGGCTACTTTAAAACTGACATTTAAATTAGCTTGCCAAGTAAAAGGAAGTATGGGTCCATATATAAGTCTTTGCAGTTACGGTTATTCTTTTTATAACATGCAATACATGTGCTCAGTTTTCAGAATAAGACTTTGAGTCTCCATATAGACCTTGAGTTAGACTTAAAACGGTCAAAACAATCTCCAAATGGACAGGGTGCTCCTCGTTGGGCCCAAAAGAGGAAGGCCTGTGCATTTGCAGAGACAGTGCTCCCCCTGGTGGACACACTATTCTCAATGGACACATCGCTAGTATTTGATGACTGTAAATGTCCCATAAACGTATCTCGCTGTAGTGCCTCTACTGTGTATAAAAAACTAGTGTTAGAACCTATATACACAATAATAATGCTGCACCTCCACCTCCTCTAGCTATTGCTGATTGTTGTAAATGGGGATAATGTAGCTTTTGAATCAAATTTTGCAAAAAAAACTGCATTGTTGTACTGGTTCAGTGTAGATCAGTTGTGTAAGCTGGTCGTAAGTGTTGGGTATACTGGAACTGCCAGAGGTAGGCAACTGTTCAGTTAACTGTTCAGTCGAGCTTGGAAGGAAAAGGAAAACTAGGGGTAAAACACACATATATGACAATGCTAACGTATGCTAGCGTACCTATGGTGTTCTAGTAGTACTGGACATTTTTGGACCATTTTAAATTCCAAATGGACATCTGAAGTCTGCAAAAAACAATTCTGTAGCTTAGCTGAACAGACATATTAGCATACATTTTTACCTGTGTGTGTGTATACTGAGAGTGACTCAGTAAAGAGTCTTTGTTGTCCGCCATTGTTATTCTCTGACAGATACCCACTCACCAGGAGGTCTGTACTGATCTTCTCTCTTGCCGCAAAATTTGTCCTGCTCTTTGGAAATCAAAAGGAAATATGTTACTCTTGTCACTGCATAATCATGTTGATGGTAAATCTGACACAATAGAACCACAGTCCTGAAGGCCTAACCAAACTCTGATGCTGCAGAGTGGGACAGTCTTAGTGAGTGTCTGCTGAACTGCTGAAAATTAATGCGCATACAAAAGTTATTTATGGATTAATGGTCTGTAAACAATGCTAAACAATATAACAACAATGGTCTGCTTCACACTGTTCTGTCTCCAGTGCTATTTTGAATTTCACCAAGCAATTTATCCAGGAAAACTGTTCATTTATTACGTTAAAGTCTTTGCTACACAACCAACAGGCCTTGTTCACATATACACATATATTCTGTTGTGCAAGATGTCTAGCCTTGATGAGTTGTTTCAGAGTATAAAACAGCTGCTAAATCTCTATGTACTTTCTGTTTGTCCTATTAGCATGTTCTCTTGTGGCTTTTCAGGCCTGATATCCACTTCATATCCTGCTGATACGAAAGCCGCAGTGGTATTTCTTCTGGTTATTAAATTAAACATTTTTGCCTCATAACTGATAATGTTCATAAGTTTTGTTACAATGTTCTTCGTGCGGTAATATTTTGTGAAGTTGTGGGTTATCAGTCCTGTGTTACAGCAAGTAATGTGATCATTTTTAAATGAAAAGTCCACCAATTTTTTTAAATGACCAAACTAAACAGCTCATATTAATATCTCAGTGGAGGTGATGAAACAGATGAACAGAGGACAAGTTATTACATGACGTGGTTCGGAATAAACTGTCTTTTATTCCTAGTGGCCTAGTGGTTAAGGCATCCGCCCTGTGACCAGAAAGTCCAGGTTCGATCCCCAAGGCCCCTAGGCACCACTGAGGTACCCTGAGCAAGGTACCGTCCCACACACTGCTCCCCGGGCGCCGTGTTCCTGGCTGCCCC